>APFE031004630.1:330000-360024 GCA_000404065.3 Pinus taeda | reverse complement strand
CCTTTCAATCAAGTCAAAATCATCGATCAAGCATGTTAAGCTTTTTCTACCATATTTTAAGTCTTGAATTAGGTAGTTTGATCAAAATTGGGCAATGTTGACTAATATCCCTAGACAATCGAGGTAGAGGCAAGGCTAGACAAGAGGAGAAGAATCTAGATTCTAGATGGTTGATGCATCTAAATGGTTGATGCTCGAATAATTAATCATTAATGTACAATGGATGTTATATCTATCTTGATTTATGCAAAAATATGCATGTTTTCATGTCTTCTACAACTAATTTGGTATTTGGGATGTTTATTTTGAGTATAAATGCAAAAAAATATAAATATATATATATAGCAGACGCTTCGCTTCCTAGATTTTTGGAAAATGACACTTCCGCGTCCCTGCTTCCAAAAAACATCCCCGTTTCGTCCCCGCTTCGTGCAACATTGATATAGATAGTGGAGCTTCCTGGCATATGATAGGAATACGAGGATGTTTTTCAAATTATCAAGAAGAAATGATGAATTTCCAAATCACCATGGGAAATAAGGCAAAGTGTACCCCTGTAGGAAGAGGTACTATAGTCTTTCAAACAGAAGTAGGGGATCGGCTTCAAGCAACCAATGTGCTGCATGTGCCAGGATTGGGGATGAACTTACTCTTTGTATCCCAGCTTCAAAACAAGGGCTATGAAGTTTCTTCATTAAGGAGAAAGTATATGTCAAACACCCGAGTTGGAAAAAGAAGGCCCAGATTGGAATCAGAAGTAACAGGTTGTATAGATTACAGCTAGAATCTCCAATGGCACTGATAGGCGGCAGTGGGGATAAAGATTTGAATGAACTATGGCACAGGAGGATGGGACACTTACACCATGACGCTCAGAATTCTTGGGAAAACAGTATCAGGAGTTCCAGAATTAAGTATCGAACGAGATGATGAATGCAGAGGATGAGTACTAGGCAAATACGCCAAGGCAGCATTTTCCAGAAGAAACAATAGGGCTAAGAGTGTTCTAGGATTGATACACTTAGATATCTGCGGACCCATGTCCACAAAAGCTCTTGGTGGTGCTGAATATTTCGTCACCTTCATTGATGACTGTTTCAAAAAGACTTGGATCTACTTTCTAAAACCAAGGATGAGGTTTTTGGTCGATTTAAAGAGTTCAAGGCTCTAGTTGAGAATCTGACAAGAAAAAAGATAAAGATATTGCGCTCAAACAATGGTGAAGAATACATCGACAAGGACTTCACTGATTTTTGTGCAAGGGAAGGCATCAGAAGAGAGTGGACAACCCCCTACAATCTGGAGCAGAATGGAGCAGCAAAAAGGAAGAACCGGACTATTATTGAAGGAGCCAGGGAAATGTTGTATGATCAGGATATGCCAAAGTTTTTATGGGCAGAAGCATGCAACACAACAGTGTATATCTAGAACAAGACTTCTCACATGGCATTAGGTAAGATTACACAGAGAGTGTCTTCACCGGTAAGAAGCCTAAGGTGAATCATTTCAGGATATTTGGTAGTTCGGCATACTGCCGTGTACCCGAAGAAAAGAGGAAGAAATTGGATCAAACAGCAGAGAAAGCATATCTTGTAGGATATAGCGAGAATGCTAAGGCATATAGAGCCTATCTTCTGGGGAATAGGAAGATCGTAATTCAACGGGATGTAAATTTCATGGAGGACAGAACCTTCAGAAAATCCCGAGAAATTCCTTCCGAAGAGCAGTCAAAGGATGATCCGTTGGTCTAGCCACTTTGACCAGCAAAAACTAGCACTAATATACCCACTACCAGTGGTAGAATGAGCTGAGAAATTCGACAGATACTATGAGATGCAGAGGATTTTGTTGGGGCACCCAGGAACGAGAAAAGGGAACGTAGACAGCCAGATAGATACCAAGCTTTGGTAGCTCAGGTTGGAAAACCCTCCAATTTTCAAGAGGTCGTTCAACATCAAGTATGGGTAGATGCTATGGTGGAGGAATACAGTGCCATAATGGTCAATGATGTCTAGGAAGTGGTACCTAGGCCTCAGGACAAGTCAGTTGTAGGGTCAAGATGGCTCTACAAAGTCAAATACGCTGCAGATGGCAATCTAGAAAAATAAAAAGCGAGGTTTGTGGCTAAGGGGTTTGCTCAGAAGGAAGGGATAGACAACTTAGAAACCTTCGCCCCAATTGCCAGGTATACTTCTATTAGATCTGTAATATCCCTTGAAGCTCAGATGGGGTGGGAGATTCACCAAATGGATGTCAAGACGACGTTATTGAATGGGGTGATAGAAGAAGAAGTATACATTGAACAACCAAAGGGTTTTGAGACACATGAGAAGAAATCTCATGTATGCAGATTGAAGAAAGCTCTGTATGGGCTTAGAAAAGCACCTGGAGCATGGTACGGTAGAATTGATGGCTACTTGTAGAAGATGGGATTCGTCAAGAGTGACGCAGATCCTAACCTCTACTATCTGGTTGTAGAGAATGAGCCTCTAATCCTAGTTTTATATGTGGATGGTCTATTTCTGATAGGATCATCGAGGCTCATCAAAGATTACAAGGAGAACCTAGCCACAGAATTCGACATGAAGGATTTGGGACGGATGCGTTATTTCCTGGGGTTGGAAGTTTGGCAGCAGAAGGGTGAAATTTTCCTTCAGCAAGGTAAATACGCTACAGAGATTTTGAAAAGGTTCAAAATGCAAGACTATAGACCTATTACTACTCCAATGATCACCAACTGGAAGAAGATTGATGCATCCGAAGCTAAAGAAGTCGATCCTACCTTGTACAGGCAGCTCATAGGGTCCCTGATGTATCTGGTCAATACCAAGGCGGACATTTGTTACGCTGTCAACACCCTCAGTCAGTTCATGGTAGAACGGGAACCAACGAGGGCACATTGGGCAGCAGCCAAGCATGTTCTCAGATATATACGAAGAACAGTCGAGCATGGACTAATGTACACCCAAGGCAATGACATCATGCTGAGTGGGTTCACTGACACAGATTGGGCTAGAAGTTCAGTCAAACGGAAAAGTACCATTGGGTACTGTTTCAGCATTGGATCAGGAATGACCTCCTAGTGTAGTAGGAAACAGAAATCCATGGCTTTGAGCTCAGTTGAAGCTTAATATATGGCAGCTAGCACAGCTTTGTGCGAAGCCATATGGCTTAGGAAATTGCATGTGAATCTATTCAAGAGAAAGATGGAAGCGACCAGTATTTTGTGTGATAATCAAAGTTGCATCAAGCTCTCTGAGAATCCAGTCTTTCATGAACGGTCGAAGCACATTGATATCAGGTGTCACTTTATCAAAGACCGTGTCCAACGAGGGTTCGTACAGTTGAGGTGCACCCCAACAGGAGAACAGGTGACAGACATTCTTACCAAAGCCCTAGGAAGAACAAAGTTTGTTTACTTCAAGGAGAAGATGGGGATGGTGAAGAATTTGTTTCAGTAGCAGAAGTGGAGTTGCAGTGCAGCAGTTAGCAATAGGTGAAATAAATCAGTTACTGCAGTAGAATTTCGTATTAGAAATTTTCACAAAGACCTCATTGTATAGAGTTGGGAGAAAATCCCAAGGAAGAATGCATGTGAGAACTGAACTTGGAGCAAATCTCAAGGAAAGATAAGTCAAGTTCGATGTGGAGAAGATAGAGACATTAGAGCAAAATCGAATTCCATATGTGCACCTCAAGGGAAATCGAATTCCATATATGGCATAGTAAACATATCCATGAGTGAACCAGAGCAATGAGATAACTACAGTCAAACCAAATCAAACTTGAACCAAGTGTCGCCACTTCCGATAATGATCCCAAAGATGCTCTACACAGATCCCTAGGAACTGCGTGATTTCCTCAAGGGAAACTTATAATCCTCCATGTGAAGTGTTAAGTGTAGAAGCGACTCGAGCTAACAGTGAGATAAGGCCACACAAAATCCTCAGTCTAAATATTCTGTAGAATATTCCTTCAATACATGAGTTCCTCTAATAAATTCGATTTTCCACATGTGTAACTACTGCTTTATCTCTATGAAATTCGATTTTTTATGAAATAATGGCATATTTATGATGCAGTGTGCTCAGTCATCTTCCACATGTCCGTTGACTCAACTCTTTGACTTAGGATAATTTCCAAGTCATTTCCACGTCATTTTGTCACATGGAATAATTTATTTCTCTCTATTTTATTTAATTCTAGCCTAATTAAATGCCACAATTTCCACTAAACTTAGGAAATGTGGGTTTTGAGGGTCCAAAACACATTATTAACCCCTCAAAGTGTGTCATAGTAGAAAGTTGAGGGTGAGAGGTGTATTTTTTATTACTCATAACCCATACAACTTCTCTAGACTGCAATTATTACAATTTAAATACAATTTTATTCGCAATTTTTGACCTGCGGAAATCTAAAAATTTTAAAAATGACTACCTAGACCTAACCAAATTCCACAAAATTTTTGTGTGATCTATTATGATAATATTCATCGACTCTAGACACTAAGATGTGTTAGGAGCTCAACCTTCAAACCGTCACCCCAGCTTTGGGGTAAAAAGTGAGTGAAAAAACCCAAAAAATTATCTGCCTCTTAAAAAGAAGGGATAATTAACCAGATTAAAAAAACACTCCAAGGCGTACTCGTTTGTTGATCAAGTCCCAATATCCTAGGCCTGTTACAGACTCAAAACTCATCATTACTAGTATCACTTATTACAATTCCCCGCAAGGTGTGGAATCTGGGTACAAAAAAGTTTTGAATTTGGGTAGCATCGAATTTGCTCTAGCTCGGAGGGGCTAGAACACATGAGATCTCCAAGGCCTAGAAATCGTTTAGAGAAATTCCACCCAGATGAGGAGTTATTAAAATAATTAATATTTTTAATGGGTTCCTAAGTCTAAACTTCGGAAAATAAAAATATTAACGGGTATTACTAAAAATATGGGTGAGAAGCTTCTAAGAGGTGAGGATCAAGTCTAATTTAATCTTAGCCATTGATTAGAGAATAGATCACGGTCGTTGATTCATCAACGGGAAAAGTATAAGAGGAGACTTGAGGGTCAGTTGGAGATGCACTTGCGAGATCAGTGAGTTCGATTTTTCTGGGGCGTGGTTTGCTGAGAAAATCGAATAGGTGATCTAAGTAGTAGTGACAGGGGCAGTTCGGTAGAGGGACTTCAGTCCAATGCCGAGAATACATAGCAAAGAGGCAGAGTAGCACCAAGAGAGACAGCGTAGAGGGAGAGCTCTGACGTAGTGTCACAGTGACACAGTGATGCAGTGGAGGCTATGGGGTCTCAATGACGCAGAAAGTAGCTCCTAGAGGAGGTGACGCAGTTCCAGTGCAGAGCTTGGAGTAGCCATCGCTGCCCAGCACTAGGAACAACGCAGTCACCTGTGTGGTTTGTTCATCCAGAGGTTGGTCAGGTTTATTCTCTGTTGGGTGAGCCAAATTTGGCACCCTAGTTGTATTCATAAATCTGCTTAATAATACAAACCCTCTATATGCTGCACCGGTTTTCCCGCGTCGGGTTTTTTCGGGGATGATTGTCCAAAAATAACAGTGTCCCTTGTGTATTTGTCTCGTTCTATTTTAGTTCATGATCTGTATGTATGTGCAGTCTGCAATAGTGTTTTCATCGCTATTTAAATAATTAAATAACTTGTTGAATGTAAAAACAAGTAGGAGATGATAAACCAGTGATTGCAGTCAGATTTCTGATGTGTAGATTCAGAAATTTTCATAGAAAGATGATGAGAAGATAGAAGTAGAGTTGAAAAACTTTGTTGACTGATGATATCTAATGGTAGAAGTGCCCTCTGGATCATCCTTGGGCATGGAGTCTTTCATATAATCATCAAGTGTCATCCCAGTGGCCAACAAGACCTATAAAAGATCTTCGCAATCCCTAAAATCCTTATGAGAACTTGGATTCTCGAGTAGCCCTTGCTAAATAGGCTTTGGTGAAGAATGGGACCGCACAAGGCCGAGTGGACCCAACCCAGGAAAGGGAATGGATTTTGGCAACCAATGATGTTCTTAACCTGGCCAAGGTGAGGGGCAAGGATCAAACAAGAATTTTCTCCCAAAGATGTCAAATTGATCCTACTAGGTTCTAGCCTTGGGAACACTTAGACAAATCTTGATCCTAGAACTAGGACTTGAGGTATCCAGAGATTCCACTGTCAACGTTGCTTCAAATTGGGAGGAGTGCAAGGGGACCCACCAGCGTAGTTGTATCTAGGAGATCGAAGTTTTCTTGTGGTCAATTTCTCGAGAAAAGTCTAGACCTAGGGAAAAAGGGAAAATGGGTAAAAAGAGGGTTAAAATGATCACCCTTTTCAGGGACCAGTGCCTAATTCACTTGGGGATATGGAGTCAAAGATAATAATGAAGAGGGATTTAGTTTCTTGTTCAAGGAGGCTCCAAAAGACAACTTCGTCCAATGTTAGAGGAAAGAGAAGAAAAGTGACTTTCAAGCATTTATATTTCATACAAATGGTGCAATCTTATCAAGATAACATGATCTCTAGGACATTTCATTCATCTAACAATGGCCCACACAAAGAATAAGCTAAATAGACACATAATTCCACATTTTGTACATGCAAAATTAGCCCTAATTATATCGAAATTCAAATGTATGTAGCAACAAGAAAAATAGTGTTAAATTAGCACTTACAATGTTAGGGAGTATATCCAACTAGCATCACATTTGCAAATAAGAAGCTCCAAGGTAGAAACAATGCAAATCCATACATCAAAATTCATCCATCATCCAGAATATTCCTCCAAGGAAAAAAGTGTGAAATTCTCTAAAGATAGAGAGATTCCAAGTCAAGTGATGATACAAATGAATCCAACTAACTCCTATTTATACACTAATTAGGAGTTTGATTTAGTTAATGAGCCTACATCAGCCCCTAAAAATAAAATAATGTGCAAATGACCTAACTTTGGTGACAAGCCCACCAAACTAGCTCACAAATGAAAAGATAAGTCTCTCAAGAGGACAATAGTAATCTATGCATGTCGTAGGGCCCTCTAAGAGGCCTAATGAGGTCCATGGATGTCACAATGAAGAATAGGACCCTCAAAAGGACTGGACCAGGTGTTGACCCCTTGTAATAACTCGTGGTGCTCCAAATGACTGTGGGGGCACACAAGTGTCCTCGTGGGTCTCCAAACAAATCCAAGGTGCTTGTAGGTCGCCTTCAAGGGCCAAGATGACAATGTGGGAGATGCCACATCATCGCAAAAGTCCTAGATCATCTACCAAGTGTATGGTGTAGATCTGAGGCCAGCTGGGCAAGATGGATCAAGTGCATCCTCCTCGTCCAATGAGTGAACCACGAACAATCTCTAAATGGGTGTGTGGATCCATGAAGTGCAATCTGCTGTTGTGGAGGCCCATGGCTCTCAACGCTCACCCTATATGTGCCAATGTAACCCTCTAGAGGATTAGGACCCCGTATAGGGAGACCAAACCCCAAATGGAATCCATCTGCAATTCTGCATAAGATCCAATGCCTCCCCTAGGCTTCCAGTACAACAAGTCATTAAAGAAATCGAGAAAATGAGCTTACCTAATCATGGACCATAGGTGGGGGCTTCATAATGGCTTGCCCTTCCATAATGGGCTTCGAGATGTGCCAATGTCTCCTAAACTCCTAATGGGGTTAACCAAGTACCCTATTAGGCGATTTCTGCTTCTAAAGGGGATAATATAGTCAAGGTACATCCGTCAAAAGGTGGTGGCATATGGCAGATAGGTGAACGAGGTAGGGAATGAGAGGCGGCAACCCTGGGTCACATTCTGGGGCACATGGGCAGCTAATAAGAGGGAAGCCCACACTTGGGTTTATAAGGTGTAGGAGGGAGCAATCATGGTTTATGAGGTGCCCCGGCTTTGATTTTTCCACCCTTCTTTATATGTCTTTTGGCTTTTTATGATTTCTTTGATTAACTGCTTGGGGCTTAAGGGGTTAGAGCATGATGTATAAGATATAGCAATGAATCCCCCCCTTTAAGGTGGGGCAGTTCATTGCCCACCAGGAGTTTGGACAATCATGGGTTCCTATATGATGAGGAAGATTCATAGAACCTGTTGGAACCAGGGTGATGGCCATGATAGTGGGGTAGAGCTTCATATAATGGCTTTGCCCACATGCTAAATGTTTTTGTCTCGACCATATTTTGCATTTTGTGGTACTTTTCCTGTTGAATGTGGCCATATATGCTTTTGACTTTATTTTTAGTTGCATCAACCTCTGGGCTTCATTCCAAGCCATGACCTAAGGTGTGGGCAAGGGGAAGGGGTCAGTTGACCCTATATGGACCTGATGGAGGAATGTGGACCTAAGTGGGAGAAATTATTGATGGGGTAATAATGAATGCAAAGAGGGTAATATGAGCAGATAAGGGTGCTGGACCACACAACCAAAATCAGGGTTTGCCGTGAAATACCATCCCTGGAACCAAATGGTCAGTAAAAGAGATCCCACGGGACTAGAATCCAAGGTTAATGCCTAAAAGGGATCTAGGTGACAAAAGCACAGACCTAGCCCATTCTTTCTGTGGAACCCCCCATTAATCCATAGCCAGAAGTGTCCATGATAAGCAAACTACAAAACTCAATTTACAAATGACAAGGCATACCTTTAGATTCGGGAGGCCCACCTTCAAACATACGATCATGGTAGATGGACGAGGGACCATATCGCTCGCTCAAGTGGTGGAGAAAATGGCACAATGAGCTTGCTGATGGCTGCAAGGTGCTGCTGGCTGTTGGCTGAGCACCATCTTGGAGAAAAAATTTCCCTTAGGGATATTACCCATACAATGGTGTGTAACATGAACCCGGGTGATGGCCATGATGATGGGGTAGAGCACATGTGTTGGCTTTTGCCCACGTGCTAAATGTATTTGTCCCGGCCATCTTTTGCATTTTGTTGTACATTTTCCTGCTGAATGTGGCCATAATATGCTTTTATCTTTCTTTTCAGCTGCATCAACCTTCGAGCTTCATTCTAGGCCATGACCCAAGGGGTGGGCAAGAAGAAGGGGCAAGCTAACCCTATGTGGACCCAATGGAGGAATGTGGACCCAGGCGGGAGAAACGATAAATGGGGTAATAATGAATGAAAAAGGGGGTAATATAAGCGGATAAGGGAGCGGGACCATGCAACCAAAATCGAGGTTTCCCGTGAAATACCATCCCTGGAACCAAATGATCAGTAAAAGAGATCCCACAGGACTAGAATCCAAGGTTAGTTCCTAAAAGGGGTCTAGACTCTAGAGGACAAAAGCACAAACCTAGCCCATTCTTTCCATTGAATCCCCCCTTAATCCATGCCCAAAAGTGTCCATGATAAGCAAACTACAATACTCAAATTACAAATGACAAGGCATACCTTTAGATTTGAGAGGCCCACCTTCAAACATATGATCATGGCAGATGGGCGACGAACCACATGATTGGCTCAGGTGGTAGAGAAATGGCCCAATGAGTTAGTTGGGAACTGCAAGGGGCCATTAGCTATCGGTTGAGGACCATTTTGGAGAAAAAAATTCTCCTATGGATATCACGCACAAAATGATGGGTAACAAACCCAATGGACAAATTTGGACCTTGATGGGAAAAGTGTGAAAAGGGGTTAGAATGAGGGGAGGGGGTGAGATATATGGTGTCAGGAAGCAGAACAACACAACCAAAATCAGGGTTTCCCATGTAGTGCCACTCGTAAAACTAGTAGCCAATAGAGGAGATCCTGCGGGACTAGGATACAAGACTAACCACCAAGTTGGGACAAGGGAATAAGAGTATAGTCCAAGCCCATTCTTTCCGCCAAATCCTCCCACTAATCAATGTCCAAATGTGTCCATGAAAAACATAAACACCCAATTAGATAATGAAAAGCCATACCTTGGGGTTTGGAAGGCCCACCTTCAAACATACGATCATAAGAGATGGGCAAGGACACATAATGGTTGGCTTAGGCGGCGAAGAATGGTGGCACATTGAGTTATCTAGTGGTTGTAAGGCACTATTAGTTGTCGGCAAAAGACAAATCTAGAAGAAATCTCCTATAGGGGTCACCCATTGGTGGTGGGTAACAAGCACTTCACTACTCAAGCTTAGAATCTAGTTGGTGGGTGGTCCTCTACAAGAAAGATTGTAGTGCAAATTAACCTATGGTTGGGAGGAGAGTTGAAGCCCCTCCTCTAGTTGCCAACGTATTTATGCAAATCAGATAAGTATTCATTCCTTGTAAATGTTTGCATTATGAATGAGCCATAATGAATATCTCTTGTACATTCAAGTAGGAACACCAGATTTATTACATGGCCATGGTTGATTAGCTATCTAATGTTTTTATGACATGTATGGACTAACTGAAATGGTGGAGTTGACCTTGAGTATCGTTGTAAGAGAGTTTATGTATATATACTTGGGGGCCTTTAATAACCAAGAATACTTGTGTTACCACATATTCATTTGGTCTTTTGTTAATATGAGTATGAGTGGCAGCTAAAATGCTTTATACAGGGGCTTTATGAGAAAGCTTGGATGTTCCAATCTCTCGTGTGTTAGTTAACTTTGTATTTTGAAGACCTTGCAACTCAATGCAATGATATTAAATGCATGTTATTCCTTTAATATCTACAGGACTGTGTGCATGGATGGGTGAGACTGCTTGAAGTGTAACAGGACTATTGGTCAAAGATAATACATTCTTGTATGTCTGTGACTAGGTATTCATATTCGTGGTAATGTTGTGATGGATTTAGGAATCCATATGCTATTTGTATGTTCATAGCATGTGTTTCAATGTGTTAAAGTATGTTCATCATGGTTGTTACAGTCTTTGCTAGTTTTATTTTTCAATTCCTTCCTCACTCATAGAATGGCTTGATATGCATGGTTAGTTTAGCAAAGCCTGGTGTGATTGTTATTGAACGTACAAAGTGTTATTTCCAAGGGATGGTTTTGATGATGACTAGGTGTGAGGCTAAGTTCATGTCTTTGTGAATGCATCCTTTATCGATGTTTTGTTCTTGAAATGCTTTGATTTAATTCTGAAAGGGAAAGAGGCAAACCAAGAACGCCTAGGATTAATGACAAGGAAGTTTGAGGTTGAAAATCCCCTATGAGCAGGAAGTCATGGAGTCATAGCCTTTGTGTATGAGATTAGAAAGCCTCTACATTCTACCATAGCTAAGGTAAGTGCAAAAGGGTGTCCCCGTCTATGGACGGATATATGTGGGTGTGTGTACATATGTATTAACATATATGTCGCATCGCAGCCCTCATGGGCGTTAACCCATCTCTACGAATTCTAACAAGGGGCGAGGCGAGGCACGAGACAAAGTGATTTCCCATCTGTAGGTGGGAATATATGTCATGTTGCGAGCCCTTGGGGGCCTTAAACCTTTATGTGTTTTGATGAGAGGGAGCGGGGTGCAAGATAGATAGGAGCCAAAGGGAAGTCGTTTCCATCGTAAGACAGGGATATTCACATCATGGTTGCAAGCCCGTGAGGGGATTGTTCCATATTGTTGTAGTCAAAGGGGCGCGAGGTGTTGATTTGGGGTAGCATCGAATGTGCTCTAGCCACGAAAATTGGTGGAGAGGCTAAGGCACATGAGATCTCCAATACCCAGAAAGGGTTTGGGCAGATTCTAAACAGTTTAGGAGATATTAAAATAATTAATATTTTTAATGGAGTCCCTAAGTCTAAACTTAAGGAAAGTAAAATATTAATGTGAATTAATATAAAACTGTGTTAGAATGGTCCAAAAGTCATGGATCAAGCCAGATCTAATCTTAACCATTGATTAAGGGCTTAATCTCGGTCGTTGATTTGTCAACAAGAAAAGTATAAGAGGGGGCTTGAGGGTCACTTGGAGAACATACCAAGAGATCAAGATTTCGATTTTCTGGGGCTAGGTTTGCTGAGAAAGTTGAGAGAGTGACCAGAGTTGCAGCTGAGGGGCAGTGAATACAGAAGCAGAGATGCAGAGATAGCACCGGGAGGATTAGCGCTGTAACCGGAGAGAGGGATGCAGAAGCAGCCAAGGGTTCACGCAGAGGCAGCCTGGAGCTGCGCAGTGCCTCAGAGGTCCAGTGTGGGTGACGCAGAGGGCCAGAGGGCTGACGCAGTGCCTCCAGAGGTTGACGCAAGCCAAGCCAAAGTGACATTGGGCTAACATTGGACCAGAGAGAGGCTGATGTAGTCCTTAGAGGCTGACGCTGGGGTTTCGTGGGGCAGATTGGAGCTGTGAGTTGCCGAAGTGTTTCTCCGGGGTTTCAGCCGGAATATCTGCTTCTAAGTAGAGAGGTACTACTGCTAAGATTTTTCTCTGTTGGGTAAGCCAGATTTGGCACCCAAATTGTATTCTGAAACTGCTTAATAAATCAAACCCTCACATAGTTGCACCGGTTTTCCCACATTGGGTTTTTTCGGGGACATTAGTCCAAAAACAACGGTGTCACTTGTGTGCTTGTTTCTATTTCCTTCAGTTGATGATATGTAATGTGTTGAGCATGTACTTGTATTTATTTCCAGTATTTACATGATAAATAACTTGTTAATTAACAGAACAAGTAAGTAGGAATAAATCAGTAAAGTGCATGAAGGATTTCTAACGTGTCAGACTTAGAAATTCCAACACGAGGCACGCTTACACAGAGGCCTAAAGGCCAAGCTCCATTATAAGGCCGAAGAAAATCTTATAATGGGGAATTAAAGTTTTGCACAGGGAGACGAGACCCAGTGGGACCCAGGCTAGAGTTTGAGATGGTAGAGTGATGTGGAAAGGATGAGGACGTGGCACGCAGACATGACGTGTGGCAAGCACCAAAGGACTTTTCGGAAGGCCAAGTGGCCTAATTTTAGTGATGTGGCATCCTTAGAGGGGGCCATGTGGTGGCATGACATCATAGCGGGACGACATTAGCATGACATCATTGCAAGTCTCGAAGCCCGGGGGGCTCAAAGTGTGCGTTCACAGGTCAAGTCACCATAAACGAGGTCGAGGAAAACAGGATTTTTTTCGGCATTAGACAACGAGATTTGTCGTCGTGATATCACTGCAGGATGACATCAACATGAGACCTGCATGACGTCACCTCGGGACCATGGACCCCAGGAGGAGCCACAATTAATGGAACCAGGGGAAGAGAAAATCTTCCCAGTACTCAATAGGAATATTATCATTGCAACACTGCGGTACCGCGGAACTTCAGAGTGTGTGTTCATAATGGAAGGTCGTAATTAATAGATCTAGGGGACAAGAAAGACTCCCGTCGATTCACGTCAACCAATCTTTGTTGCACCTCGGAGGTTGGCGAGGTAACGCCAAGGCTTTAGCGTGAACAAGCGAGGGCGGGGGCGGGAGCGGGGGCGGTGTCATGGTAGGGCCCGGGACGATGTGGCATGCCACATGGGTTTCACTACTGATGAGGAAAGCCACATGGGCCATACAGTGAGTGCCAAATGGCAGTGGTGTTGACATCACAGGTTATAAAGGGGGCTAGCTTCGAAAGGTATAACTTTTGATCTATAAGTCAGATTGAGATAAAGTTTATATTGTCAGAAATCTCTCGACGAGCCGGAAGCAATGGTGTCATTAGTTTTTAGTTTTGAGGAGGTTGAAACTTAAAGAATTTTGTAACCCCATTTCCATAATGAGACCTTGGAAGTTTGGGTTAGAGCAAAGTAACACCTCCCATTTTGTCTAGGTTATCTAAGGTGGGTGGGAGGTAGTGTTACAAAGTGGTATCAAAGCGAGATTCAACACTGGACCTCTAGAGGTAAGGTTGGGACTCTAAGGTAGTATGATAGTATATTAAGAGTCTGTTGCAATATAATGTTAGGGCATCCAGGTTCAACAATTGGACTAGATGGGCTCAAGGCAGATGAACGAAAAGCAAAAGTTTTTGTGTTGGACCTTTGAGGCATGAGATTTTTGTGACTCTATTATAGAACGTTGTGTTTCTGATGATTGCTTGCTTGTGCAAGTAGGTGCAGGTTGTAGCACTATGATCGATGAGAATATGTTGATTGCAGATTGAATGTGTGTGCATATCAATGATAATGATATCATAATTGTGAAATGCTAGAGGTAGCAGATCCTGATGTGTTAGATAGTTTCTGACTGACTTTTAAGCTTGCAGATGTCATGACTGCTAACCTTGGTAGGAGGCTAATTTCAATTTGATGATGCAAGCCTTGGGAAAAAGGCTAATTTCTCAATCTTGTAATAACATGGTTATAAACATGTTGATATACATCCATATATATATTCCTAATTTTTGGAACATGTGGTTGACACGAGTTTAGATGTGTGAACCGCTGCAAAAATACATGCTTGGTATTAGCATAGCAAGAGAATAAGCTAATTTGTTTATACTGGTGAAAACTAACAACTAAGTCTGTGTGATAGCACATAAGAAGACTCAGCTGCAACAAGAAGAAAAAGCATGGACAGTGGTATCCATCATGAACAAGGGAAGAGAAACTCCCCTAAAAGAGCAAAGATCTTTAGGAGCTTGAAGGTTGGATTGAAGAGCTACAAGATAAAAATTGAAAGGCTCGCTAGTAAGAAAAAGGGCTGGCAAAGTTGAGCTTGATGCTGCAGAAACGCGTGTCATACATGCAGGATTTGTTGCAACAAGTCTTTATCCTCAGAAGAGGAAGGTCATGCTAACAGAGCCAGAAAGAGACCTCGTAAGGTTGAAAAGGAAAGGAAACTGATTTCCTGTTGGCATTGTCAAGGTGTACAGTTGAGAAGGGACTGTCCCAACAGACAGAAAAAGGAGAGCATAACATGTGAGCCTCTTGGTACATGAACCAGCAATATGTAGCGCTGGAGGAGAGGAGGGAGCACCCCTTCAAGCTCTTTGATATACTGAAGGTCCCTCCATGAACTATTTTGACAGGTGTTGAAATTTTACGGTTGCCACAAAACCTTGGAAAATACTTGGTCTAATTTTGTATACATATATATGCATGATGGTTAAGGACAAATTGAACACCAAAACTCATGGGATTGAGTTGATTGTGGATTAATGAATGTTTTTACATGTTTTTGTATCTCATGATTGGCTTTATATTTACTTTACTATTTTGACTGTTGACTTTGAGCAAGGCCATGCTACCTTGTGTTGTTATTATATGTTGTTGTTGTGATCTTTTATTGTTCTTTGTTTCTTCTTTCTCCTTGTCTTTTGTGTTTTAGTCTTGCTGATTGTTGGCTGTGGGAAGAAATGGAGCTTTGGAGAGGAGCTAAATAAAACCCAATTGTCAATATAAGACCTTGGTTAAATTAAACCCTGTACATGAGGAAATGGCAATGGAAGACAGAAGAAGATGATAGACTTGTCAGGTGGACTGACTGGGTCCATGAGAACAAATGGACAGCAATATGACAGCCATGAAAGTGGCATGAAAAGGGAAGTTTTCTAAACTTGAGACTGCATGATTGATATGTATATATACATTCTCTAGCTTATGATGCCATGAAGGTATGATGATGTTGTTGGTCTGAAAGGCCATTAGTTGAGAATCATCATAGTAGCAAGAGAAGCAGTTAATTTTAAAATATTGTGAATGCACGATGGCATGAAAGTAGAAATTGCACATGCCATGTTTGGGGTAACACAACAAAGTTATTTAATGGGTTCAAGGTTGCATGGAACACCATTGGGCGAGTGGGCAGGAATGGCGCATTACTGATAAGTATGTTATAATGATGCTCCTAAGAATTGTGGTGAATATGAATGAAGAATAATGGAGGCTGAAAACTAATAGCATGTGAACAGCGTGGGTGGGGACATGCTGAGTTAAATAGACTGTTGAATATTATAACAGTGGAAAATATCAGTTGATAGTGCTGGTAATGGCAGCAAGGTAAAATAAAGGAATTGGGTGAAAAATTCCTTTGGCTGAGTTGGAAATTGTTGTTTTCAATTTTATGCATGCTTTGCATTGATACAGGAGGTTCTGTAATCTTGACATTATGAGAATATGTTATGTTTCATGAACATGTTGATGATTAAATGAATGTATGCAATGCCATTGTATTTGATATATTGTTGTCAAGAATCATTCTTGTGGAAGGATGATTGGTTATGCTTATAAAATTTGATGAATATATAAATGGCATGTTTGGGATAACATAATGAGGTTATCCAATGAGATTCCCGGTTGTGTGAGGAATCCATTGAGCAAGTGGGAGCTCTTGCTGTTAATTATTTTATTATCATATGACTATGGCATTCATGTGCACGTGTGTATATTATGTCTATGACAAGGAAAGATTGATGGTTGTATCAATAGATATCTTAACTACTAACCGAAATCCTTGGTCAAAAGATTGGGCATGTACGCCACTAAGTGTCGTGCCTTGGGGCAAAACACTTTGTGTATCAGCAGGTATACTAACTACTAACTGGAATCCTTGGTCGAAGGATTGGGCATGTATGCCACCGAGTGCTATGCTTGGGGCTGATAAAACACTTAGTGCATACAGTTCATCTACTTCCACCACCTAAGTGTCGAACAATCACACCTACCTTATTGGAAGCATGGTTGAGGACAGGTAGACTACCCAAAATGTGGGGTTGCCTAAGCCCAAAGGACAAGTAGCTTACCCAAAATGTGGGGTTACCTGACTCTAAGGAGACTGTGATGATAATGGAGACTGTGATGGGAGTTGTGGTAATAGGACATGGTGGCATATTCCTTTCTACAAAAGACTACTTGGATAGTAGTGCCCACACTCACTGGGAGGCGAGTGAGGGGGGGGCTTATTTGGACCTCTGCGAAAAGACTGTGTAGAGCAGTGTGAGCGCTACTAGGTGGTATGCCCTGGGGATGAGAAACAACTAGTGAATTGGAGCTAAAGATTGAACTCACAGAAGCACATGGAGTAGAATAGCCACACTAAGTGTTGTGCCTTGGGGCTGAGAAAACACTCAATGTTGGTAAAGCCATCTGTGGCACTTTGTTTAATAGCCACACTTAGTACTATGCCTTACAGTTTAGAAAACACTTAGTGTTGGTAAAGCCATCTATGGCATTTTGTTTGATAGGCACATTGAGTATTGTGCCTCGGCGCTAAGAAAACATCCAATGATGGTAAAGCCATAAATAGCATATTGTTTAATAGCCACACTGAGTGGCTAATTTGGAGCTATTTTGAGTCTTATGCCTAGGGGGCTAAGAAAACATTCAGATAGCTAAGCTTGCAAACAAAGTTAAAAATCACACAAAACATTACTAAGTGCTTGCCTTGGGGCTAATAAACACTCGGTGAATTGGAGTAAAGACAAAGATTGAAGATCACATGAAGCTATGCTGAGTGTTGTGCCTTGGAGGCTGAGAAAACATTCAGATAAGTTGATCTTGAATATGTTAATTTCTCATAGGGTTATATTGTTCTTTGCTTTGATAAGTGCATTTCTTCATTTACACATTAAATTCACCCCACAACATAACATTATTCAGATTTACATCATTATTCAGCGACATATGCAACTATGCATAAATAACAATATCATCATCATCAATGCAGCAGAACATAAAGGAACAATAGAAGAAAAGCATTCACACATAGAGACACCAGGATTGGTTGGAGACCAGGGCAAAACCCACTATGGGGAAAACCCTTTCAAATTCTTCTTCTTATTAGATTGTCATTGAATGATTCAGCAAAAAGAGAGTACAATGATCCATATCTTCAACCATAAACCTATTAGTGAAAATCAACTAAATAATATCCATGAGATGAACCCAACCATGCCAATAATAAAAACTCTGATTCAAGAGCTTGTAATAAAAGATCATTGTTTGCGGTCATTTGTCGAACTTTGCGGTCAACTGGCAAAAACTTTGGTCAACTGAAAAATCAAACTTTAGATTCCAGTCGCATGAAGGAAGAGACGTGTGTGACTGAGAGCTCCCAGTTGCTACCTTGAGCCTGCAAGCTTGCAACTACATTCGAAAATTGCCTTTGACAAGCCTGGGACTGTGACCCAAAACCCTAGAAACACGCGCGAGCCTCGGACCCTGTAATCTCGGACCTATGCCAACCAATCTCCGTGAACTTGCCTCAGACCTATGCGAGCCAAACCAAAGAAAAGAATAGAAGAATGTCTCATGATGATGTCCGAATGAGGTTGAGATCACTTGTATTTATAGCCTTCCAAGGGTGTCCAATTTTCTTTAGGGCCGACCTGATCTACTATGCACATGTGAGCTTTTAATTCAAAAATACAATTTCCCTTGTCCAAATTGAGTGCTTCAATATTCAAAATTGGTCATCTTGAAAAGAGGAATCTAGTCCCATGGTTGGAATTTGTCACCGAGCTGCCAAATTAACACGACCTGATCTAATATGCACATGTGAGCTTTTAATTCAAAAATACACTTTCCCTTGTCCAAATTGAGTGCTTCAATAGTCAAAATTGGTCCTCTTGAAAAGAGAAATCTAGTCCCATGGTTGGAATTTTTCACTGAGCTGCCAAATTAACAAAGTTGTTGGGGAGCTGCCTAGAAGAAGACTACACTCATAGGTCTAATTAAGTAGCCATTAAACTTCCTGCAAAAGAAAAGCAAGTGGGTACAAGCAATTAAGAAAGAGTAGGGGCTCCTGCAGAAACTAAAAAGACAAACCCTTTACAGGCGTTTTAAGGATTGTATGGGAACCTACACACGAGGACAAAGGCAATCATGTTCTCATCAAAACGTTGGCATGGTTAACATGCAGAGATGGTGCAAGGGGGAAAATAGGAGAAGGGGCTGAAAAAGAGGGAATGACGGAGAAAACAATAGTCATTGCACTCCATGAGTGAAGGAAGCATGACGAAGAGATCATGTTGGATGTGGTGCACACACACACACACAGCAAAAGGAGTATTTGGAACACACGCAGAGGAGAGGATGTGCTAACACAAAAGACAAAAGAAGGCCTTTTGGAGAGTGTACACAGAGAACGCACAGGCGGATGCATCAATTGAAGGCATGCTTGTATGCATGACTGAGAAATAGAGAGAAACTGCGAGTTGTTGTTGAGGAGTCATAGAGGTTGGTAAAGTCCTGCTAATAACGTGGAATCACTGTGAGATACTTGGACTCTTGTGTGTTTGGTGGACTGCCTGAGGCACATTCCCTTAAGCACTTCACTACTCAGGCTCTAAATCTAGCTCAGAGTGGTTATCTACAAGAAAGATTGCAATGTAGATTAGCCTATGGTTGGAAGGAGAGTCGAAGTTCCTCCTCTAGTTGCCAACATCTTTATGCAAATCAGATAAGTGTTCATTCCTTTTAAATGTTTGCATTATGAATGACCCATAATGAATATCTCTTGTGCATTCAAGCAAGATCATCGGATTTATTACATGGCCATGGATAATTAACTATCTAATGTGTTTATGGTATTTATGGACTAACCAACATGGTGGAGTTGACCTTGAGTATCATTGTCAAAGAGCTAAAGTATATATACTTGGGGAACTAACTATGAATCCTTTTGTTACTGTATACTCATTTAGTCATGTTCTATTAATATGAGTTTGAGTGGCAGCTAACATGTTTGATGCAGGGGTTTTATGAGAATGCTTGGATGCTCTGATCAATCATGTGTTAGTTAACTTTGTATTTTTGAAGACTTGGCAGCTCAATGGAGTGATATTGAATGCATGTGATTCATTTAATATCTACAAGACCGTGTGCACGGGTGGGTGAGGTTACTTGAGGTGTAACAACACTGTTGGTCAAAGACAATACGTTCTTTTATGCATGTGACTAGGTGTTCATATTCGTGCTAATGTTGTGAGGATTTAGGAATCCATGTGATATTGGTATGTTCATAGCAAGTGTTTCAATGTGTTAAAGTATGTTCATCATGGTTGTTACGATCTCTGCTAGTTTTATTGTTCAATTCCTTCCTCGCTCATAGAATGGCTTGATATGCATGGTTAGTTTAGCAAAGCCTAGTGTGGTTGTTATTGAACCTATAGAGTACTATAGCCAAGGGATGGCTTTGATGATGACTGGGTGTGAGGTTGAGTTCATGGCTTTGATAATGCATCCATTATCAATGTTTTGCTCTTGAAATGCCTTGATTTAATTTTGAAAGGGAAAGAGGCAGACCGAGAAGACCTAGATTTAATGACAAGGACGTTTCAAACTAAAAATCCCTTGTGAGCAAGAAGTCGTGGAGTCATAGCCTTTGTGTATGAAAGTAGCAGGCCTCTCCATTAATCTTTTTAATGGAGTTCCTAAGTCTAAACTTAGGGAAATTAAAATATTAATGGGTATTAATCTAATCAGGGGTGAAACTTCTAGAAAAAGACACGGATCAAGCCAAAATGATCTAAGCCTTTGATTATGATTTAATCTAGGTCGTTGGTTGTCCAACAAGAAGATATAAGAAGGGGCTTGAGGGTCATTTGGAAGACACACAGAGAGATTGAGGAAATTGTGAAAATTCTATCACTGCAACAACTGATTTATTTTACCTACTTATTTCCCGATAAATTATTTACACAAATCCTTCAGTAAACATTAAAATAAATTATGCTGCAAATATCACATCATAATACAAAAACAAACACATGCACAAGAATTAACACATCGACACAAATATTTTGGATAATCAGTCCCCGGAAAAACCCAATGTGGGAAAACCGGTGCAGCAGGGGAGGATTTTATTATTCAACAATTCTTCAGTACAACTGGGTGCCAAACTGGCTTACCCAACAGAGAGAAAATTCCTCAGCACTTCCCCCAGTCTCAGCGTCAGCCTGGCTGACCTCTGCGTAGCTCCCGAACCCTCTGTGTCAACCCCTGCCTCTCTGCGTCAGCACTGGGCCTCTCTGCGTCACCCACGCAGGCCCTCTAGTGACTACGCAGTCTGCAGCCTCTGCGTCTGCCTCTCCAACCTCTGTGTTGTTCCCCTGGTGCTATTCCCGACTCTATGTTCCGTACTTGCTGCCTCCTGCTGCTCTCCAGACCACTAGTTCGAATTTCTCAGCTAACCCCGCTCCAGAAATCGAACTGACTGGTCTCCCTCAGTGTTTCCTCCAACTGACCCTCAAGCCTCTTCTTATACTTTTCCTGTTGGTCCTTCAATGGCCGAGATTAAATCTCTAATCAACGGCTAAGATTAGATTTGGCTTGATCCATGACTTTTGGAATTTTCTAACCCAATTTTATATTAATACCCATTAATATTTTATTTTTCCGAAGTTTAGACTTAAGAACTCCATTAAAAATATTATTTATTTTAATATCTCCCAAACCTGTTAGAATCTGCCCAAACCATTTCTGGGTCTTGGAGATCTCATGTGTTTTAGCCTCTCCACCAATTTTCATGGCTAGAGCACATCCGATGCTACCCCAAATCAACAGAAATCGATTTTCTAAAGTGAGAAGTTCTCAGGAGGACAAATCGATTGAAGAGATCTCTTGCAGTTGAGGGGCAGGGATAGCAGCTTCCGAAGAGAGAGATTCTTAGCCAGAGATACATCAGCAGAGAGAGGCAGAGAGTGATCTAGTAGCCTTGACGCAGAGGCTAACGCAGGGCCAGAAGGGCCATGCAGAAGCAGCGCAGTGGGAGAGAGAAAAAGTCGAAAATCAGAGCAGAGGGTCAATTTCAACAGCGGGAAGCCAAGGTGTGAGACCGGGAGGTTGAAAGCAATGACTCTAGGGCCTGGGCTACTGATCGATTCCCCAATTGGGTGACATTGTGCCTGAGAGGGTTGACATTGGGATAGCGTAGAGGCAGTGCAGGGCTTGCCAGGGGCACCTCATCTAGTAACCGGAACAGCTGGGACTTTTTCTCAGTGATTGTGTGAGGTAAAACTCACAAAGCTTCTGCCAATATTTCTCTCTGTAACTGAATAACCTAGTGAGGTATTCAGTGATGTATTCAGAATTTGCTACTGCTTAATAATAATAAACCCTCAGAGCTGTTGCACATCCCACATTGGGTTTTTCCGGTGACTTTTGTCCAAAAAAAATTGTGTCCTATGTGTTTCTATTTTCCTTGCTCGGATTTTATGTTTCAGAATCATATTTAATTGGTGTAGGTTGCTTCAGTAATTTACTTCAATATTTCAAGAAGAAATCTGAAATAAGCTTGTAACGTAATTTACAATCTAGCTGAAGTAGATTCAGTTAGTTGCAGTAGGATTCCTGAGATTGTTAGATCTAGGAATTTTCACATATAAAGGGGCCCAGCTTCAAATGGCGATAACTTCTAATCCATAAGTCAGATTGAGATAAAGTTTATATCATCAGAAAGCTCTCAACGAGCCACATGCGATGGTGGCATTAGTTTTTAGTTTCGAGGATGTTAAAACTTAAGGAATTTTGCAACCCCATTTCCATAACAAGACCTTGGAAGTTTGGGTCAGAGCAAAGTAACACTATTCAACCTGGGTTATCTAAGGGGGATAGGAGGTAGTGTTACAATGAGAGAATTTACTACAAAACAAATGTCAAATCATGTGTTCACCAAGTACATAAGCGACCCAATCAACTGCCTGGGAAGCATGGAGTTCACTAGCTCTGACTTGGATGTATCCATTTTCCTCGAGTTTGTGACTAGAAGTGTAGACATGGGCCTGAATTCTTGCATCATAAATCTCCTCGGGATCTCAATGATGTACTTTGCCTGCCCTAGGAAGATCTCTCCACCCCCCTACCAGACCTCTAATCCATGGAAATAGTGCATAAGCCCTAGATCCTTCATCTCCAACTCACATGCAAGATCTCTCTTGCACCCCTGGATGAGCTTCAATGACCCTGTCGTGAACAAATCATCAACATCTGGTACTAGAATGAGCAGTTCACCTCCAACAATGACGTATTAGAGGTTGGAATCCACCTCACTCTTTGTGAAGCCCAATCCCTGTAGATAGTTGTCAATGTGGGCATACAAAAACCGTGGAGCCTACTTGAGCCCATATAGAGCCCTCTTCAGCGTGCACACATGTGTTTCATTACTATATGTCTCGAACCCCTTCGGCTACTCGATATACATCTCCTCCTCAACAACTTCGTTGACAAACATTGTCTTTAAGTCCATCTGGTGGATCCTCCACCCCATCTTTATTGCAATCGATAAGACTATCATGATAGATGAGTATCTGGCCACTAGGGTGAATGTCTCATCATAAACTATGCCCTCCCTCTGTGAGAACCACTTGGCCACAAATCTTGCCTTGAATTTCTCAATGCTCCCATCAGTTGCATGCTTGATCTTATAGATCCAACGTGAGCCCAGCACATATTTGTTTTTTGGCCTCAACAACACCTCCCAGACATCATTCTTCATAATGGAGGCATACTCCTCCACCATAGCATCTCTCCACACCTACTTCGTGGTTGCCTTGTGGTAGTTGGAAGGCTCAACCTCCAACAACTCTGTCATTAGGGCCATATATCCTGTGTACCGATGTGGTGGTCTGTGTTAGTTTTTGTAGCATCGGATGTGTTCTAGCCACGAAATTTTATGGAGAGGCTAGAATACATGAGATCTCCAAAACCTAGAAACCATTTCTGGAAATTCCACCTAGAGACAACTAAATTAGATTATTAGTCTTTTTTTAAATATTTCCTAAGTCTAAACTTAGGGAATATGACTAATTAATCAGAATTAACTAAGTCATGGTGTGAATGTTCTAAAAACTCACACGGATCGACAGGGAAATAATCTGGGCCATCGATTATGTTTTAATCTTGGTCGTTGGTGCTCCAACAGAAGATTATAAGAAGTTGATGAATAGATGGAGAGTACACCAATGCAATTACTCAGTTGCCCAGGCAGATCAATTTTCTCAGTGGCTGTGATTCACTAGAGGAGATAGAGCCAGAGGGTGAGTAGCAAGTGAGAGAGAGGGTAGCAATAGCAGTCTGGAAGGCAGATTTCTGAATTCAAGAAGAGGAAACATGAGGAAGAGTGTCTTCCACAAGAGCATTGCACAGTCACTGCGCAAAGAGTGACGCAGAGGCACCAGCGTATGGGCAGAGGGTCCATCTCTTAGTCAGGAAGTTGCAGTGGACAGTGAAAAATTTCTTATAAAATTTATCTCAGTATTTTTTCTCTGTCTAGATCGGCAGAATTCTTGTACTTAGATTTGCTGCTGAAAATTAATAAGAAAACTGTAATCTACTACACCAGCTTTCCCACATTGGGTTTTTCTTAGAACAATTGTCCAAAAATAACTGTGTTAATGTTTTTCTATGTGTGTGCTAGAATGTCTCTATTTCCAGCATTTTATTTTACGCAGAAATTTATTGTGAAAATTGCAGTAGGAAACTTATTTGATATTTGTCGTAGCAAATAAACTGCAAAATTTATTTGAAAATTAGAAGAATATTTTTCAATTATTGCAATAGATGAAATTTTCATAGTCTGCTCTCCCAAACTGAAGTCCAAGGATCTCCCACTTGCTCTGAGTCTCTCTGATCACCTAATCTACCCATCTTGTCCTCCTCCCAATGTTGTAAGTCATTAGGTGAGAGGGTTGTTCCCACTCCTCCTCATGCGTGTCAAACTTGCCTTCATGTTGCTTCACCTGCCCATCACCCTATCTAACTATTGTCTGAGGAACTAACTGAACTTCTTACTTGGGAGACTGTTGCTCCTCCTCCTACATTGCAACCTACTCACTATCAAAGGGCTTCCTCATAGCCCTTTCCTCCTCAAGCTTCACATCTTTGTGGATGATTATCTTCTTGAGTGCTAGTACATATATTACATTAGCTTTAGAAGTCTCATTGTAGCCCACAAAGATGCCCTTCTCTGCAATAGGCTCGAGTTTTGACCTCGTCTTTGCTAGTACATAACAATACAAAAGACTACCAAATATTCTGAAATGAGATACATTTGGTCTTTTGCTTGTAAAGGCCTCCTTTGGTGTGACTTGCTCCAAAACTCAATGTGGGTTGTGGTTCTGCAAGTAAACTACAATGTTGCATGCTTCTACCCATAGAAACATGGGTAGCTCCTGATCATGCAACATGGCTATGGCCGCTCCAATTATGGCCCTGTTTTTGCTCTCTGCCACCCTGTTCTGCTGAGGGTTATAAGGTGTTGTGAGCTCCCTCATAATGCCATCCTTGGCATAAAAGTCCTTGAAGGCATTGGAGGTTACTCCCCTCCATTATCTGATATCAGCGCCTTGATTTTCTTTTTGGTCTAGTTCTCCACCAAGGCTCTAAACTCCAGGATTTTTTAGAAGACCTTGTCCTTGTTTTTCATGAAGAATATCCAGGTCTTTCTCAAAAAATCGTCAATGAAGGTGACATAATACTTGTACCAACTAAGGGATACAAAAGACATGGGCCCACACATGTTTGAATGTACAAGGTCCAAGATGCCCTTCACCCTATGGTCACTGCTAGGAAATGAGGTTTTGGCATACTTGCTATGTGCGCACCCTTACAGACGCCATGGTGATCTATGTTGCATTCAGGTAGTTTGGTCACTATCTCCTTGAGCACCTTCAACGCCCCATGGTGTGATTGCCCCATACGCCTATGCCACAACTCACCCAACGCTCGCCTTAAGTCACAGCGACCTCTGCTCATGAGCGTTGTGGCTATCTCAAACTACAATCTGAAAAAAGTTCTTTTGCTCAACCCCAATCTGCTTGGCAACTTTTGAATTATGGGGTTGGATGTAGACTTTTCCCTCTTTAAAGGTTACTTCATGCCCCTTATCTTCAAGTGTTGAAACTGAAGTGAGGCTTTTTGTGAGGCCTGGAACATAAAGAACATCTCTGAGCTATAAGGGTTTTCAACTCCCTCTCAAATTTGACTGTACCAAGCCCTTCAGCTTGATACCTCCCATCATCTCCTAGCTCAATGTGAAACTTCATGTCTTTCTTTGTCAGTTTGTAGAAGAATTCCATATTTTCCATCATGTGACAAGACGCTCTATTATCAATGTACCAAACACAGGTACCAATAGAACTCGCCATACAAGCAATGATGGAAACTCCCTCTCAAAATTGGCTGAGAAATCCTTGTAGAGGCTACAACCTGGTACTTCTTGGAACCCTTCTTCCAATTAGGGCATTTAGTAGCATAATGCCCTAGAAGATGGCATGAGAAACATTTAATTTTGTTGAGGTCCTTCTTCTCTCCCTTGGAGCTTGACTCACCACCATTCTTGCACTTCCATTTGCCCCCTTTACCAGCCAGGGAAGAAATTTCTTCATCTTCAGTCTTGGCATGAGACCCTCCCTAGATCTCCTCGTGGACGAAAGCACTCCACAGTCTCTCCCAATTTGCGAGCTTCTCCCTTGCCACAACCCTGTTGATAAAAGTCCCCCGGGATTTGGTGAAGCCCATCCAGGCTAAGCACACCAACTCAAAGTTTGGGGTAGTCTTGGCCACTCTTGTCATCTCATCCCTTACTTAGGTAAATTTGGTGAGGTTAAGTCACCACGAAATCTGACTTTGACATCTTAATGCTCCTCAACTTGTCTTTGAGCATCATTATCATGGCCTCGTTATTGCTCTGACCCACAATGGTTGTCCACATTTCCTTAGTTGTCTTCTTCTCAAATAGGTGAGGTATTATGTGGTCTTGAACCCTTCAAGCAGAAGCCTCCTCGCCTTAGCGTCATTTTCGTTATGAGCAACCAGCAGTTGAGGGTCAGTGGGTAATGACAAAACTTTGTCCACAAAGTCCCATACACCCTGCTCCTCCAAAACTACACCAATTCATTGTCTCCACGAACAGTAGTTTGAGGCACCCTCAAACCTGTCTTCAAAACAAAGTCAATGATACGCCCGGTTTTGCGCAAAAAAAAATCAGAACCGGTTTTGTGCAAAAAAAAATTGACTTTTTTTTTTAGTTAGTTTGCACACTTCTTACTCTCCCCTAGGCTAGCATAATATTCAAGCCTATGGCCCTAGTATTGCTATGAAATTCATGGTAATGTTAAATTCTTAAAGTAAAAGTGACATTTTTCTTAAATTTTCATTTTCATCCTTTACTTAAATTTTTAAAATTACCATGAAATGACTCAAGGTGTTTGAGAGTGGTTCCAACCTCATTGGATTTCATATGGAGAAAGTAGAATTTTAGATTTCACTCAAAATCCAGCAGACTTAACAGTTTTTCAGGATTTCAGGATTGGGGGGATTACAACATTTCCATTGGATTTTGTCATGTACGAGGGAATGGAGCTATTATTTAATAAAGAGCACCAAGCCCTCTATGTACTTTGATGACAATGGCATTGGTTGTCGAACTCCTCTACCATGACTCTACTAAAAATGTACCCATCGCTCAAACAAAATCTTGACATGACATACTACGCTTTTTCTCTCTTATTTTAATGCCTAAATGGTTATATTGATGGCGAAGACCCCAATATAGGCAATGATTTTGATGATATGTAGGAATTTGTTGTAGCATGATTTTTTTTGGATGCTAGAGGCCATCTAGAGCCTATTTGTTGATGTATTTTGGTTCAGATATGGATTGCACTTGATGCTAATTTGGTTATGTGCAACCTTACATACTATCTCAATGAGAACTTTTGCATGTTTGTATTTAAATGGTTTGGATTCATATCGACGCACAAGAATAGATATGTTTTTCTTTGAAATATGAATATTTTATGCGTTTTTGGTAAACCGGTTTTTTTCCGACTTTTTACCGGTTCTCGGTCCACAAGGTTTTTCGGTTCGATCACCAGTTTAGTTCTGATGACATTGTTTGCCATACCTCTAGACCTAGAGAGTAATCCATCAAACCAAGGTCTTTCATTTCAAATTCAAAAGCTAACTCCCTCTTACACTAGAGGATAAGAGGTTCTCCTCCTGTCAAGAATAAATCATCAACATACAATACCAAAATCAAAGGTATACCTTGGACTGTCTTGAAGTAGAGGTTTGGATATGCATTGTTTCTTGTGAAACCAAGCTTTATCAACTAGCTATCAATGTGAGCATACCAAGCTCTTGGAGCTTGCTTCAGCCCATATAAGGCTTCCTTTAGTCTGCATACATGAGTTTCCTTGTTATGCTCTTCAAATGCTTGTGGTTGTTCCACAAATACCTCATCCTTGAGGAAGACGTGCAAGAAAGCAATTTTCAAGTCCATTTGGTGAAAAGTCCATCCCTAGCTAGCAGCTAAGGCAACAACAAATCGAATAGTAGTATATCGAGCTACAGGTGCAAAAATCTCATCATAAGTTATTCCCTCTTTCTGAGAGAAACCTCTAGCAACAAATCTAGCCTTATATTTTTCAATACTACCATCTACACCATGTTTAGTCTTAAACAACCATTTGGAAGTGACATCAGATTTACCTTGAGGTCTAGAAACCACTTCCCAAACATCATTTTGGATGATGGACTCGCATTCTTTAGCCATGGCATCTTTACGGACTTGTTCTTTTTTAGCTTCTTTAAAGGTGCATGGTTCTGCCCGAATGATGTTGATCATGGCAACAACATACCCTTGAAACCAACTTGGCTTCTTACTTTCTCTGAACGTTCCTCTTGGGGCAGCATGTTATTCAACATCTTGCAAGGTATCTCGCAGCCATAGTGGTCTCTTTCTGGTAGGGGGATCATGAGGTGGAGGATCCATGGAATCCATTGGATTATCAACAAGCTCATTCTCAGGTTTCGGTTCAGACTTAGATGCAGGCTCTTTTTCATTAAAAATTTGTCTTTTAACAATGGCAGGAGGAGGAGAGTCTCTTGTTTTTCTAAGAGTTGCATCTTCATCAAATGTTACGTCTCTGCTAAACTCTATAATTCTTTGACCAGGTACATAAAATCTATAAGATTTTGAATTATCACAATAACCAACAAACATATCTTTCTTACTTGAAGCTTCTAGTTTGTTCCTTTTCTCTTTTGGCACATGGAAGTACATAGGACAGCGAAAGAT
This sequence comes from Pinus taeda, assembly GCA_000404065.3. NCBI lineage: Eukaryota > Viridiplantae > Streptophyta > Pinopsida > Pinales > Pinaceae > Pinus > Pinus taeda. The sequence goes on along the minus strand of APFE031004630.1, from coordinate 331,084 downwards.
TCTCAAATGACTCACTTCAAGCCTTTTATCAGTGAAGACTTCTTCAGAGGTCTTATTGTCTAAAACCTGATGAGGTGTTCTGTTTTGCACATAAACAACAGTATTTGCAGCTTCTCCCCACAGAAACTTTGGTGGCTTTTGATCATGTAGCATGGCTTTGACTGCTTCCATAATGGTTCTATTCTTCTTCTCAGCCACACCATTTTGTTGTGGATTGTACAGCACAGTGGTTTCTTTCTTTATTCTGGCATCTTTGCAAAGATCATTAAAATCATTGGAGGTGAACTCTCCCCCATTATCAGATCTGAAAGATTTGATCAACTTTCCAGTTTGATTTTCAATCAAAGCCTTGAAATTTCTAAACATGTCAAATGCTTCCCCTTTCTTTTTCAAAAAGAATATACATGTCTTGCAAGAAAAATCATCAACAAAAATCATGAAATACAAGTAGCCACCAAGAGAAGTAACAAGCATAGGTCCACATAAATGAGAATGTATGAGTTGAAGTACCTGACTAGTTTTTTTTTTGCTTGAAGGGAAAGGTCCCTTTATATGCTTTCCACTTGCACATCCTGAGCAAACTCCTTCATCATCCATTCTGAGCTCAGGCCTTCTAGAAACCATCTTCCTTACATGAGGTAAGGCTTTGTAGTGCAGGTGAGTGGATCTTTTGTGCCGCAGCTCACACTGAAGATCAATATCATGGACCAGTGCATGAATGGGTTTACCATTGACTTTGTAAAGCCCTTCACATATTGATCCAATAATGCAGGCTTCTCTTATACTAGAGTTCAAAGACCAAGTTAGAACTTTTCCATTAATAAAAGCAACTTTCATTCTTTTATCTTCTAGAGCAAATATGGATACAAGATTTTTTTTCAACCCATGAACATACAAAACTTCTTGAAGAAAAATAGGTTTTCCCTCATCTAATTAAAATGAAACTGAATCATAACCTTTAACTTGGTGAGTAGAATTATCTCCAAGGATAACATTAAAATTATTGTCCCTCTCAACTAGATTAAAGAGTGTTTCTTTGTAACCAGTGAAATGTTTGGAACATAGTTGCAGGAATCGCCCCCCC
>APFE031004630.1:292827-328672 GCA_000404065.3 Pinus taeda | reverse complement strand
GATGTTTGTTTTGAGTATAAATGCAAAAAAATATTAAAAAATATATATATATAGCAGACGCTTCCGCGGACGCTTCGCCTCCTAGATTTTTGGAAAATGACGCTTCCGCGCTCCGCGCTTCCGCTTCGCTCCCGCTTCGTGCAACATTGGTTTGGAAGCACCACTATCAACTAACTAACTATCAAATGAATCTACAAAAGAAGAACTGGAAACAGCAGAAACAAGAAAATATTTTGATTGAGTTTCCGCTGCATTATTTCTATATTTTGGATTTCTTGTTTTCTTATGATTGCATTTTCTTTGCTTTTCAAATGTGTCTTTTCTATAATCGAGTTTGTTTTTGCATCTAGGTGCTCTTCTTCTTTCTTTACAGTCACAAGCAAAGTGACCATGCTTTTGACAGTTAAGGAATCTAACTTTTGACATGTCTAGATTCCCTTTATTTGATTTGAAAGCAGATTTCTCTTTATTACCTTTCTTTTTCTTGCCATAGACTGAAAATGCAGTAGATTCTCCTTTTTAACGATGTGAAATTCTCCCTTTGGAGATCATTCTGGCCTCCTCTTGGATACACTTTCCCGGGAACTCATCAAATGTGGGAATAGTGTTGATATTGCTAATGGTGGTGATAAAAGTCTCCCAAACAAAAGAAAGGCATGTTACCCACCATTTTGTGAGTGATATCCCTAGGAGAAAAAAAAAATCTCCAAGATAATCCTCAACCGGCAACCAGCAGCCCCTTGCTGCCACCAACTAACTCGTTGTGCCATTTCTCCGCCACCTGAGCCAGCCATGTGGTCCCTTACCCATCTACCATGATCGTATGTTTTGAAGGTGGGCCTCTCGAACCTAAAGGTATGCCTTATCATTCGGTAATTGAGTATTGTAGTTTGCTTATCATAGACTCTTTTGGGCATGGATTAATGGGGGGATTCGGCAAAAAAAATGGGCTAGGTCTGTGCTCTTGTCCCCTAGACCCATTTTGGATATTAAATTTGGATTTAAGTCCCGTGGGACCTCTTTTACTGACCATTTGGCTTTAGGGATGGTATTTTGCGGGAAACCCCAGTGTTGGTTGTGTGGTCCCACTCCCTTATCGGCATATATTACCCCCTTTCCAGTCATTATTACCCCATTCATCAATTCTCCCACCTAGGTCCATATCCCTCCACTGGGTCCGCATAGGGTTAGCTTTCCCCTTCCCCTTGCCCAAACCTTGAGTTAGGCCTGGAATGATGCCCCGGAGGTTGATGTAGGTAAAAAGAAAGATAAAAGCATAATTGGCCACATTCAACAGGAAAATGTATCACAAAATGCAAAAAATGGTTGGGACAAACACATTTAGCACGTGGGCAAAAGCCAATACATGAGCTCTACCCCATCATCATGGCCATCACCCTGGCTCCTACACGTTCTATCAGCCTCCATCATATAGGAACCCATGATAGTCCCAACCCCTAGTGGGCAATGAACTGCCCTACCTTAAAAGGAGGTATTCACTGTTATATCTCACACATCATGCTCTTACCCCTTGAGCCCCAAGCAGTTACCTAAAGAAAAATCATAAAAAAGAAAAAGGCATATAAAGAAGGGTGGAAAAATCAAGGTCGGGCACCTCATGTACCACAATTGCTCCCAACTATACATTATACACCCAAGTGTTTGCCTCCCTTTTATCAACTACCCTTATACCCTAGCATGTGGCCCGGGGCTGCCCCTTCTCATCCCCTACTTCATCCACATATCCATCACATACCACCACCTTTTAAAGGGTGTACCTTGACCATATTATCCCCTTTAAAAGTAGAAACCACCTAATAGGATACTTGGTTAACCCCATTTGGAACTTGGAGACATTAGCACATGCCAAAAGCCCATTATGGAAGGGTGGGTCATTATGAAGTCCCCACCTGTGGTCCATGGTTGGTAAGCTCTTTTACTCGATTTCTCTAATGACTTGTTGTACTGGAAGGTTAGGGGACACATTGGGTCTCCCTATACGGGGTCCTAACTCTCCAGAGGGCTACATTGGCACATGTAGGGTGTGCGTTGAGAGCCATGGGCTTCCGCAACAGTTGACAAAACTCCATGGATCCCCGAGGATGTTCTGATATTGCTCAAGATTTCACCTAATGGACGAGGAAGATGCACTTGGTACACCACGACCAACCGTCCCCACAGTTGCACCATACACTTGGAAAATTACCCAAGACTTGTGCACTGATGTGGCATCATTTATTCCATCATCTGAGCCCTTACAGATGATCTACAGGCATCTTCAACTTACTTGGAGACCTATGAGGTTATTGGTGTGCCCCCACACTCGCTGGGAACATCACAAGTTTATTGTTTAGAGAACAAGGGGCCACCCCCTTGTCCATCACTTTTGAGGGTCTTATTCATCATTATGGCACTTATGGATCTCATTAGGCTTACTGGAGGGCCCTACGACATGCATAGATTATTACTTGACCACTTGAGAAGCTTGTTATTTTATTTGTGAGCTAGTATAGTGGGCTTGTCACCAAAAGTTAGTTAATTTGCGCATTATTTTCTTTTAGGGGCTAATGTAGGCCCAATTAGGTAATTTGAACTCCTAATGAGTGTATAAATAGGAGTTAGATGAATTCACTTTGTATCATCACTTGACTTGGATCTGTTGATTTTGGGTAGCATCGGATGTGCTCTAGCTCCGAAATTTTGTGGAGGGACTAGAACACATGAGATCTCCAAGACCCAGAAATCCTTTGGAGGAATTTCACCCAAATGAGGAGTTATTAAAATAATTAATATTTTTTATGTGTTCCTAAGTCTAAACTTAGGAAAATAGAAATATTAATGGGCATTAATTAAGATATGGGTGAGAAGCTTCTAAAAGACGAATATCAAGTCTATTTTAATTGATTAGAGACTTAATCTCGGGCGTTGATTTATCAACAGGAAAAGTATAAGAGAAGACTTGAGAGTCATTTGGAGACACATCGGACAAATACTCAGTAACCCGAGGGAAATCGATTCTCAAGGAGGAGTTCGATTTCAGAGGAAGAGTTGCAAGGGGAAGGAAGAGGGAGAGCTCTGATGCAATGTCGCAGTGACACAGAGGGAAAGTAGTGACGCAGAGGGAGAGCTCTAACGCAGTGACGCAGTGACATAGTGTCACAATGATGCAGCTCCTAGAGGAGATAATGCAGTTCCAGTAGAGAGCTTGGAGCAACCATCGCTACCCAACACTGGGAACAGCGCGATCACTTGTGGGGTTTGTTCATCTGTCTCTGGATAGAGGTACTTCTGCTAGGTTTATTCTCTGTTGGATGAGCCGGATTTGGCACCCTAGTTGTATTCATAAATCTGCTTAATAATACAAACCTTCCCGAATTAGGTTTTTCCGAGACAATTGTCCAAAAATAACTGTGTTGATGTGATTGATTCTTGTGCTTGTATATCACTGTTATTTTCTTTATGTAATTATGGGATAACTGCAGTAGAATTTATTTTGATATTTATTTAAGGGTTTCGTAAATAACTTATTGAGGGAAATAAGTAGGAGAAATAAATCAGTTACACCACGACCAACCGGCCCCATAGTTGCACCATACACTTGGCAAGTGACCCAGGACTTGTACACTGATGTGGCATCATTTATTCAATCATTTGAGCCCTTATAGATGGTCTACAGGCATCTTCAACTTACTTGGAGATCCATGAGGTTATTGGTGTTCCCCCACACCCACTGGGAGCACCACAGATTTATTGTTTGGAGAACAAGGGGCCACCCCCTTGTCCATCATTTTTTAGGGTCTTATTCATCATTATGGCACTTATGGACCTCATTAGGCTTCTTGGAGGGCCTACGACTACGACATGCATAGATTATTATTTGACCTCTTAAGAGGCTTGTTATTTTATTTGTGAGCTAGTATGGTGGGCTTGTCACCAAAAGTTAGTTAATTTGCACATTATTTTATTTTAGGGGCTAATGGAGGCCCAATTAGGTAATTTGAACTCCTAATGAGTGTATAAATAGGAGTTAGATGAATTCACTTTGTATCATCACTTGACTTGGATCATTCTCTATCTTGAGAACTTCACATTTTTCCTTGGGGATATTTTTGGATCATGGATGAATTTCGATGTGGATTGAGTCTTCTTATCTTGGAGCTTCTTATATTGCAAATGTGTTGATGGTTGGATATATTCTCTTACATGTAAGTACAGTTTTGATGCTATTTTCTTTTACTTTGCTACATACATTGATCATGAGATTTTCGCTATTTTTTTGGGCTAGTTGCTACATGCATTTACGGCATCAATGTGGAATTATGTCTCTATATAGCTTATCTTTATGTATAAACCACGTTTGATGAACGAATTGTCCTAGAGGTCGAAGTTACCTTGACAAGCCTTCCCCATTTGCAACGAATTATAAATGCTTTTAACGTCACTTTTCTTCTCTTGCCCTTAACATTGGACGATGTTGACTTTGAGAGCCTCCTTGAACAAGAAACAAGATCCATCTTCATAGTTCTCCTTGACTCCATATCCCCAAGAGGAATTAGGCATTGATCCCTCAAAAGGTGGTCACTTTAAACCTATTTCTTCACCTTTTTCTCTCTTTTTTCTAGGTCTAGCCACCTAGGGCATATATTTACCGACAAAGTAGCCCTCAAAAAGTTGGATCTCCTAGCCTCTCCTGAACTGGTGTGTCCTTAACGCCTCCTCCAATTGTGAAGCCATTCTGACAGTACAGTTGTGAGATAACCCAAGCCCTAGCTTCGAGATCAAACTTTGCCTAGCATCCCCAACACTAGTGCCTCATAGGATCAATTTGACACCTTTAATTGCAGATTCTTGCTTTGATCCTTTCCGCCTCCTTGTATGGGTTAAGAACATCATTGGTTGCTAAATCCTTCTCTCTTGACCTAGGTTGGGTCCACCTGGTCCCGTGTGGTCCCACTCCTTTGAAAATACAAATTCTTCAAGAACCATCTGGGATACCAATTTCAATTAGGATTTTAGCGATTGAGAAATTCTTTCACGAGTCATATTCCATAAACCTAACCCTCAAATACCCACATCCTTCTCCTAGAAGACATGGTACCTTGCTTAGAAAGCAAGCAAGCTCCATCCTTGACCTTCTTCTGGAAAGAGATTATTTGGATCACCTTATATCCACTTGTTAATTTATCCTTTATTTGTGACTCCATATATACTGAGACTCCTCCCATTGGTGAAAGTCCGTAAATAGTAGGGAGTCTTAGCTGAGGTGACGGTGGGCTAAAGTCTCGATTTCTTGCCCTTGGTCTAGCATTTGACCCTTTAGGAATCCCCTTTAGGTCCCCTGTTACTTTGAGTGGTAACAAGGTCTCTAAGTGCAATCAACACCATTTCTTTGTCCAATACCAATTGTTGACAGTTGATCACTGATTTTGGTCATTCTCAAGAAGTATGCTTATACCGTCTCTTCTTTGTTTATCTCGATGTCCTTCAGTTGATTCTTCAAGGCAATAATCTAGTTCAAGTTACTATTTGCAAACATGTCAATTAGTTTGTTATACATTTCTTTAGCTTTCTTCAAACCAGAAACATAAGTAATGAGATAATCACTAAGAGAATCAAGGATAATATTTTTAGCTTTGATTTTACCCTTTTTATGTTTGGATTTGACAGCAACACTTGAATTCTCTGGTGGATCAGCGATTGTGCCTTCAACATACTCCAAAACTTTGTGTTCTTCAAGAGTGATATCTAGCCTTGCTTTCCATAGACCAAAGTTTGAAGCATCATTCAGCTTCTCCTCTACCTTAAAGTAAGACGAAGTCATCTTGAGCAAAAAAACTTTGGCAGAAAGTGGGATTTCTTCAAGTCATCTCTAGTCTCCTTGGACTTGTCTTCACCAAGGCTCTGATACCATGTTAAAATCTGAAATTCCTATGCAGAAATTTAAAAATTCTTTGCAGAAATTTGAAAGTTCTATGCAGAAAATTGAATGTACTTTGCAAAAAACTAAATGACATTTAATGTACTTTGTAGAAAGTTGAATGTACTTTGCAGAAAACTAAATGTTCTATGCAGAAAACTGAACGTTCTATGTTGTTATAATTACTTATAATGCAAATTTCTTCTTCAAAACTTTTTAGATCAACAAATGTAGATAGAACATAAACTTAAGGATCATATGAAAACAGCCAAGTACAAATATGAGATGTTGAGATTTTGGTCCAATGACCAGAGCAAAACCCCTCAAGGGGGAAATCCAAATGATTGTTCTTCTATTAGATTTCTTCAATTGTTCAGCAAAGTACAAAGAGAGAGAGAGAGAGAGAGAGAGAGAGAGAGTCACCAATGTCTAATCAACTTGCAGTAGAAATGCACTTGCTTTTTGCTTGAAGATCTCCTCCTTCTCTTGATCAAATCATGTCCTTTACACTTGCTTCAACTCTTCCCTTCTTTTGCTCTTCACTAGTTTTCACACTTCTCTTGCACACACTCAACACTTGCTCTCCTTCTTCACAATGAACATGCTACTCTCAACTCTCACTTGCTCTTGCTTAAATAGATGAGAAAGGAAAGGAGTTACAAAATGAATTCATGCCTTGAGCCAATAATAGGAGTATCAAATTCTATGAGGGAGGAGTTACTTTAGAAGAAGTATAATTCATTCCAAGAATAGAGAGAGAGGTACACTTATCTTAAGGAGTTACAATTCAAATTAGGGAGAGAGAATTACACTTAGTCATGAGAGAATATTTGGTGAGAATTACAAATCAAATTGAATGAGAGAGTTACAAGTGCATTTAATGAGGAGGAGTTACACTTTTTCCATACATTGAATTAGTGAGGGAGATATACATTCTCTTAAGTGTAGAGTTGCTATTTTATTCCAAGAGAGAGGTTTGATTTTCCAAGTAAGAGACTCTCAATTTAATTTACTTATTCCATGAGAGAATTTGGTTTTATTAATCCATTAAAGGTGAATGACTTTAGACTATTTTATAAATAATAATATCATAATAATAATAATACTAGAAAGGATAAATTATTAATTCTTGACTTGTATAATCACGATTGATTTGATTTTAAAGTGGATTCCATATGTCAAGATCATCCTTGATCATTTAGACATGACTTTCTATTTTTGGAGAGTCACTTCCAAATTGAGATGTGACTTACAATTTTTGGGAAGTCATATTAGAATTGTCAGGAATGAAATTTTATGATAGGTGGTTCAAACAGAACTGAAAAAATATGATTTCTTCTAGGAGAAATTCATCCCTAAGCTGCCAAATTTTAATAATTCAAGTCATACATCCCTCTTCCTTGCCCGCTTGAACGCTAAAACACTCCAACTAAATGCTAACTTGTTGAATCGGCCTCCTCTTGTTGATTGCTCTTAACACAAGTGGTGTCACTCAATCTAATTTTCAGCTCAACCTTATTTCCTCTTTATAAGGTGACTTTGTTCTTCCAGAAGGATCCAGGGGTTGAGATTTACCCTTGCTCCCTGAAGGTCAATGGCAACAATCTAATCTTATCTTGACTTTGCACTTTTTAATTTTTACAAAGTCTAACATTAGGAAATAATTAAATTTTATAAATTTATTCTAGCACAATGAATTGATCTGGGATTTCTGCATGCCCTAATCTGGGCAAGTGCAAAATCACCTCTTACTCTACTCCATTCAACAAGCCAACTCTCCTTTGACTCAATATGGGTATTCCTAATAGGATTATTAAGACCAAGCAATGAAGCACAAGGTGACGTCGAGAGTAGACTCAGTAAAACAAGGTTTGGAGTTTTTATAGTTTTTTCATAAAAGTGGTGGAAGGACATTAAAATCGGTTCAAATTTTAACTAGGGAAAAGGAGTGAAGGTGAATCAAATGGAAAATGAGGTCAAAAAGAAAACCCTTCAAGTAGTCGGCCTATTCCTTTAAGGATTAGGGTTTGAGACTAGCACCAAAAGGTAGAGTAATCCCTTACCCAACAAAGATCAACAATGAATTCAAGGTATACAAGCAAGGGCTTCAAGGGAAGACAATCGTTGCCATCCAAAATCATCTATAATTTGATAAAAATCACTTAATACTTTGGTCGAGGAACAATAAGGAAGAACAAATCGCAGTATCAAATATGCACCAAATCAACAAAGGAAGAATAAGGGAAGACATTAAATTTCTTCTTTCCAAATGATAAAGTTATCCTTCAATGAATTGATCGTGAAACGTTTGTAGAAGACTTGAACATTCCACCATTAATCTTCATGCAGCAAAATAAAACCAAGTAGAAAAAATTCAAAAATTGACAACATTCATCCAAAAAGAAAGAACCCTTAACACCATAAATGCTCCAAGAACGATATATCGATTACGCTACAATTAGAGAGAGCTCTCCAAGATCCAACGATGAGTTCAAATGTGGAAGTGCATCTTTTTATATAGACAATGCTAAACTTCCTTTACAATAAAATAATATTATCTCATGTGATTACTTATATCTAGCCTAAGCAAAGTAAATTTAACTAAATATTCTAAAACAACAATAAAATAAAAGTGGTCAGGCAACATGTACAATGGACAAGATGAAGTAAAGCCCCAAAAAGGGGTCCTCACCTCCAAAGAAGGGTGAATGATATCCCAAGTTTCCATGTTGGCCTCCAAAGGCTCCAAGCATGTGTAGATCCTTGAGCCACTTCACAAAAAGTGCAAATTAATCCTCCAAAATGATGACACAAACCCTCCAAACGAGGCGGATCCTCCAAAACAATGTCATAAAAGGTGTAATATGATGCTCCATTATCTCCACATTAGACATCAATTGAATTCCCATGCCCATACCTTAAGTCAAGGCACCTCCATGAAGCATGAAAATGATTTTCCAAATCAAAAACTAGTCCAAAAAAACCCCCAAAGCCGTGTTGACATCCAAATACATGGGGTTATCCTTCAATTTTAGTCCATTAGTCTTCATGTTGTGTCTTCTTAAGTCATGTCAAAATCATCATAAATGATTTCCACATCATCCCTTCAAGCTTTGAACCTTCAAAAATCACTAAGTGGCCCATGCATGTCATTCAAATCACCCCCACAGTTGTCATAAGGATCTCGTTTGTGGGTTGGCCTTCTAAACAAGTGAAAATCAACTCACAAAATGACCAGTCAAGAGAGCGCTCCATAATCTTCCATGTGGCACGTCGAGAAGAGGTCCATGTGTGCACAAATAGCCCCAAAAGTGCCTCAAAGAGTCATATGCCTTGAGAAATGTGCACTGCCACAAAAAAAAAAAAAAAGTGAAAAAGCCCAAAAATCAAAATGAAGGACACTACCCAAGGGAAGAGTCATATGCCTTGAGAAATGTGAGCTACCACGAAAAAAGTGAAAAAGCCCAAAAATCAAAATTAAGGACACTGCCCAAGAAACACCATGCCATGTCATCAAAAACCTTCTTGCTCATCAAAATTCATGTGAATACCCCAACCAAGGAGAGGGGTAACATACCCAATAGAAGTCAAGCAACCATTAAGTAAGCCACCTCCAATGTGAAAATTCATCACAAAACATGTACCCCAAATCTCATGAATCACCCCAAAACATGGTGTAAACAATTTTGGAGTAACCCCAAAAGCTAACAATCATAGGGGGTGGGATGTGGTTTCTCTAAATACATCCATAAAGCCTTGTTGCAAAAAAGGGTTGTCATTTGATCATCCCAAACTTTAGAAAACCTTGATCTAGAATAGAAAAAGCATAGCAAATTTATAACAACATACAAGAGAAGATCACACCATAAGTGTAACATACCCAGCCCCCTAATGCCTAATTAGGTCTACAGGGTTTATATAGACCCGACTTTCAAAGTTAATCATGAATATGAGGTTAACATATTTCTTCTTACTTCTGACACTTCAAAAATTGATTATGATATTGCCATTGCCTTTTGCTCGTTGAGATCTTTCCAACAATATAAAATTTGCCCATACCCGAGGTATGGATAAGAAGTTATGCCCATTTGGAGAATCTTCCCTTCAAGGACCACCTCATCAATCCATCTTGTGTCTTTACCTCATTGGCCCACGTCTACTAGCCTAGACCACTAGCAGGTATCTTAGCTTTCATTCCCAAAGGTAAGGCTTCTATGATTTAAACGAACCTGTCTCAATTCCTCCCAGCCTGTCATTGGGTTGTTAACTGACAAAGCCCAACTTCTTCGCCAACTTCCATCACCTGACAGTCTTAACGGGTTCTGTTACTATTGGGTTGTCGAGCCCTTGGCCATCAAGACGTAGTCTAAACTTCACTCTAGTTTTGCTTGATGTCTAACACCCAACATGCCGATAGATTGGCATACCATTACCAATTAATGGAACTAATCTCCATCCACTAATAGGCATTTCGAGTTTTGTTAGCACAAGGGGCCATGCCCAATACGGGGTCTAAACCTCCTGAAAGCTCGACACCCGATAGTTGACCTCCCAACATTCAATATCCACATCACCTGCCACTGGGACTACCATTCGGCTACCACCTTAACGCCACGCCACACTTTTATCCATGTCACCTTGCCATATCAGTGCCACATTGACCCCATGTCAACATCATGTTAATGCCACATTAGCACCATGTCATCTCTATGTCAACACCATGTCAGTGCGTCACATCAAGGCCCTTGTTGGCTTAGCAGTTTCAAGAGGAATTCCCCAAAGCCTTACCTTTTCTCTCTGACACCCAATCCTCGACACCCATCACTAAACTGTCGTCAAATAACGAAAAGTGCCTCTTCAGCAACAAATACGATTTTTGGTCCCAATAGTATCATGGTATTATCCTGGTGTAAAAGGTCCATCCTCTTGGTAACTTGACACCTAACAACAAACTCTTATTGACAAGAATATTTCCCTCAACCAACAAACATGTCGACACCCATTAATACTAAGAGGTCATAGGGGTTCAATGTCTCCCAATCGCCCAATACTCTGTCACTTGACACTCAGACCATCTATCTTCATTAACTTATGGGAAATACATGTTTTGTCAATATCAGGGATGCATGACATCATGAACGCCACATTTGCCCAATAGTTGACTTCTGATCTCCCAATGACCTGACCCGCCTCTTGATGATTCTTGAACTTCCCATTAACTGGTGGAAGTGTGGGTTATGTATACATATGGGCTTTGTCCGATCATCACCAATACATTTTCCTAGTAGTCGGTAGCCAAAAGGCCAATATCCATTAGCCAAAGGCCTAATAGCCCTTCTAGCTAGGCTCCAAGTCATAGCCCTATGATGTACCATATGATGAAGGGCTAGGGCCAAAGACTTCCAACCCCGAAATTTTGAACTCCAAGCATACAATCCCAAAATCGAAGAAGGGTCAATCCTCAAATTTCTCTAAGATTTGATATGGATGCCAAGCCTATTCTATAGGTCTAAGATCGAATTCATTAGGGCAAAAAGTTGCCCTAAAACCTTTGAAGGCTCAGAAGTCTTTAATAGCCTCTGAGGGCATCCAGAACGTTGCCCTTAATCTGACAATTTCTCCAAGAAAAGCAAAAGATAGTCAACGCCTAGTCCCACAATTTCATCCAGCTAAAAAGCTTCTTCTCACTTCTTTAGCACTACCACTACTCCACACTGCCAATTCTAACAGTTGCACACGAAGAAGCCAATATCCAAAATTATCTCTAGAAGGAACAAGGTTCTAAACAGAGAGGAACTTTCAACACTTCTCACCATGCAATACTTTAAGACTACTATAGGGGCCATTATTAAAAAGTATCAATATAAACAAGATTTATCCTTATAAGAGACAATAGCTAATGACTAAGCATAATTACACCTTGACCTAGCTCATCATCCTACCATACTCTGATTCACATACAATATTTGAACTATTATTTATACTTATTCAAGGGGCCATCACAAGCAATTCCTCGCTATATCCTTACAAATATGCAGAATAATCTAGTCATGACACTTCAAGAAACTCAAGAGTCTGAACTAATACAATTATTGTAGCCAAGTATAACATTCCATTGCTTGAACAAGTAGCACCTATTTAACATAAGTGGAAGGTTACCTTGTCATACAATGTCCATTGATGAAAGAAGCATTATTTAACATACTTAGCTCATTATTCTTGCATATTTAGTAAACAACACAATGACATCCCGCTTATCATTGCAATTGACCACCCCTGAGCCAAATCTGATGCCTTAGGGGAAACTTCACACATGGTTCTACAAAGCATTGTTTAAAACTAGGTCGGTCTGACTCAAAATCGGCCTGGTTGATCGAGCCATACCCTTGCCCAGACAGACTAGGTCAATTATCCGGTTTGGCAGCCAGTCCATTACCAAACCAGTTGAGTTGGTCATCGATTCGGTCGGTTCGGTAATGGATTGGTCGAACCGACTAAGCCTGACTTAAACCAGTCGGTCTCGACAGCGTGGAAAAAAGTTGGTTGTGCGAACCTGAAATCAATTATTTTTTCGTTTAAACTATTTCCTAGGCCCTCTAACCTTCTTCCATGCCTATAAAGGTGACCCAACCCCCACATATTTCCTCACAACTATCTCATTGCATTTATGTGAGCATTTGTGAGGAGTTTGTGAGCAGTTGGAGTTGGTTATTGGAGCAGCATTAAGCATGTTCGTGGGCGATATTTGGACCAACATTGAGGAGTTGGTCTTTGGAGCAGCATTTGTTATGTGTTTTTGTTCTAATCTCTAGATATTACATGCATTGGTGAGTGCACTCGATGCCATTTTGATATAATAGATATATTCATGAGCATGCTTTGATCGAGTGTTGTCTTCTCTCTATTATTCTAATGCTTTGAGTTTGGAAACATGAATGAAAATCTTTAAAAATATGATTTTTCATTAAAATTAAATATTCAATGTACTTTTTTACAAAGACCGAGTCATTAGAATCAACTAGTCTGAGTCAGTACTGAGTCAGAGTTGACCCTCGACAGGTTCTGAGTCCGAGTCCGATTTTTAAAACATTGCTACAAAGTTCACTTCAGAGGATGTGAAGGCCACTCTCCTTCACATATAGGATTTAGGGTTCTCCTCTCATCTCACCCCTCTCTATTCTTCTTTATGTCTACATTGTTTATTCATTCAGTCTTCTACACTCTAATTTCTTCATTCCACAACACAAACTCTCTCTCCCCTTGCCTTCAAAATCTATTGCTCCTCTCTCTACTATTCCGCTATATGCGTTGATCTCTCTCTCCTTGCCTTTAGGGTTAGCTACTTTTCCATACACATGCTACCCACCACCAAAAATTCAAGTCCCTTGGGTTACGTGGGCACCAAAAGTCTCCAGAAAAGGGGGGTACATAGCCCATACCTTAGGGTAGTTTGGTACGAAATTCCTCATTCTTCCATAATTGTTGTCAGTTTGGGTAGTTTGGCTACCACATCAAGGGTCTAGCCAATTAATTCAATTAGATAGGAAGTTTCTCCAATCCCACTAGCAACTCTCCCTTAGTGAAGTTTCTCTCCTAGGCATCGAGATCTGTGTTGGTTACTATATTCTTCAGCTTTAATATATTACACCAATTTATGAATATCACACCAATTTGAAATTTGGCAATATCCATTATAGTCATTCCAACATTATAGATCTCAATTACATATTACAAAAATGTAGGGATTTAAAAAGGGATGTTATAATAACCAAGCACAAGAACTCCAAGAGAGATGTATAAAAGAGATACCCTTCGACCTTTATTCAATAATTAACTTGAGTTAATGAATATGAATGAGAGGTACACGCGCACACCCTTTACGGTTTGGGCACTAGCCCTAAGGGATTGACTAGGTAGATCTTAACCAAAATAGCCAAATAAAGTAAATATATTAAATGGGTCAATTACGCATGGATAAGGTAGATAAAGCCATTGATAAAGACATGTGGTCTCATGGGAAGATTAATCACATAATCTCAACCAAAGTCCTACTATCTCTTGAATCGAAACGCCTCACAAATAAACCTCATCACCATACCAAGAATCTACACTAAACAATGACAAAGCACGCTCTATCCAAGCTTTGTTCAGTTCTCAACTAGAGATAGGTAAAAAATGACAATGAACATTACTTGGAGATGTTGACCCCAACCTTTGAACCTTCATCACCACTTATAAAAAAGGCCCCTATATGATATTAAACACTCCTTCATTAAACCCTCAACCAGGCACATTGATCCCTACCAAGGTGAGATCATCCTTCCTTACACCTATCAATCCTATTGTCAGTCAATGGACCATTCACATTTAAAATGCTATTCTTTCCCTCCAATTCACATGTATGCTCTATACCATCATTTTCAACCATAACTATACTTCTTCAACTACAGTTTTTTGGCACCCCTTCTGCAATCTTGCTAGGAGAGCATGCAGATTGAGGAGAAAAAGTCTTTAGGGCTAGGCCATAGTTAACTAATCATTCATAACAGCTATGGTAGCAGCCCTAGCACAATATCCTCAATATCCAATCCTCCCTCCTCCTTCAATAGCCTTGAGCCAAGAAAATCATCTTGCAAATAAACATTGAAATTCCCACAAATTCTCAAGAGGGTCATGGAAGAAATCCACCAATTTCTCTTCCTCCTCCATTCTCCCTTACAATCACCTTGAGCACATCAGGCTTGGGGCACTTAAGAGATCATTGGCAATTTTTTTTTAGATTGAATGATATGTATTCTAGTATACACTTCAATCAATGCAGCACCGTTGAGCGATTATTGATTGCATACATTCTCCCACAACGAGGATTTTACAGAAACTTGAGATGTAAAGAGGAATTCTACTGAATCTTGCCATACAAAAGCAATAGCTATTACAAAATCCATCTGCGTTGTGATCATCTTTGCTGTCCATCATCCATCGTCTTCACCAATTATATTCTGTCATCAGACGAATTCTTCCTCCTGCATGTTCTCTCTTTGCCCCTGAATCACTGCTAGATCCTTTGAGGCAGCCAGGACTTGCATCCGGAGATACAATATGGGAATGGCACTGTGCGCCTAGATGGCCCAGAGCAGCGTGGTTTTTGGGGGAGAGGTATGTATTAGGCTGACTCAATTCATGTTCTTGGGTATGCTAGTAATTCTCTGGGGAAATTTGGAAAATAACGCTTCCCAAAATAAAGTAGCAGGAATTCGCAAGCCTGGATGTTACCTAAGTTGAAAACCCAACATGCAAATATGTTTAACCTTTTCTATTAAATGCGATGCACGCAGAAACAATCAATCAAGTGATGACTGCAAAACGTTGACCGTGAATGAAGCATGCTGTGAAGAGAAAAAGAGAGGTTAATAATTAATATATACATCTGTGAAATTTTGACCCATGAATGAAGGTTGTAATTAAAAAATAAAAGTCCATATCCATATCCACTCCCCTCGTACCTGCAATGGGAGGGCATCCATGTCGGCACGAAGTGCAACGACTGGGGCAGTGCCCAATCCGATGGTGGCAACCACACCCGTCTGTGCAAAGGGCCATTCGAAATGCACTCCCATTGCATCCAGCTCATCTCTTATTAGTTTGCTGGTATTGAATTCCTCAAACTTGAGCTCCGGATTTCTGTGAATTCTCCTCCTTACCGACTTCAACCACTCAAACATCTCTTCCCCTTTAGCATCTTTCAGAAGCCCTTGTGCTTCAGCTACAGCGCTCTCTTGAGCAGAGACCGGCAGGGGCAGGCCTTTAGCGGTTAGAAGTAGGGAGGAGATTAATCCTATACACGCAAAAAATATCAGGCATGAACAGCAACAGGATCTCACACCAAATCGGCATGGAGATGCTTCAATGAAGAAAAAATACATGGAGCTACACTGCAGAAAATTATTGAAGGCTGTGGTCTATTAGAAGAAACTTGCCACAGACAAAAGGGAGGGCATATGGGCAGAATAGCTTTAAAAAAAACAAGCACGGGGACACTTTTAACCAATCATGGCAGATCAAAAGTATACGGCCGCCTCAATATATCTCGGAGCCAAAAACATGTTACGGCCGACTCATAGCTTTGAATTTATGAGATGTTGGACAGGTACACCGAACATGTACAAATAAGAGTGGAATTTGACGGCAACCAATATTTACGAGTGTATCCTGCCATAAATACTATCTTATATAGCTGCATGAGATTGAACCATGTGCTTTATGCTCTTGTGGGCATATACTGCCAGCTTATTAATGGCTAGATAGACTGGTAATTTGGTAAATATGTGTGGCCTAATTTGACGAGCTATAGTAGCAATTATGTGAATTTGACCAGGTGTACAAGTATTTTTTATATTATATATATTATATAATACTAGTATTATGTCCTAGATGATATATAGATATATAATATTATATTATATTATATTATTATATTATAGAAAGTATCGTTGGTCAATTTAAGTCTAGCATAGTTGCAGTATTTGAATTGATTAGTTGTCATAAGTGTTTTTTATATTAATATAGTTATCCATTGTTTCAAGAAAATACAAAAACAAATCATAAATTTTCTAAATATTGGAAAAAAGTGGTATGTATTGGCCAATTTAAATTTTCAAAAGGTAAATAATATTTTAATTTATAAATCTGTATCGGTCCACATTATATTTTATATAATTTTAATTATATTATATATATGGTAAAAAAAAGTTTTAATTTTATAAATCTTGAAATTCCATATAATCTTATTGTTTTCATTTCAATTTCCGAGGTATGTTTCATGCAACTGTTTTTTCTTGCACATTTTGTATATATTTTCTCAGTTGGCCGATGCTGCTCCTAAATGGGGTTTCGATTTATCTAGACTATCTATTTGGTAAAAGCATTGCTTTTCCCTCTGGTTTATCGCTTGTTTGCAGCGCATATATACTTCTTTCCTTCTCTGGTACTTGTGGTATATTGGCTTTCAGACACTTCTGCAATATTTTTGTTCCTCTACAGTTTTCTACTATTTATGGAGAATCTCTCATAACAGTCTATTCAGATGTATTGGATTTTATATGATTATTTATCATAATACAATCAAGCTTTTTTCGTAAAAACAAAAAACAAAAAAAAAGAGTAGTAGAGTTTGTAAACTCAAATTGGTGTTATAACTTAAACGGGAGAGAATAACAACACAAAGGATCTAGCAGATAACAAAAACACAAAATCAAAAGGTTATACAAAGGCACTTAGTAAATAGCAAAGCACAAATCAAAAAGATAAATGATTATAATCATTTGAGCAAATCATCAAAGTAGTGGCAAAAATCAAAATAATAAAAGATTATAATCATTTGGGCAAATGATCAAAATATAGTGGCAAAAATCAAAATCTATTACCCTTTTTTTAAACCAGAAAAGTAGAAGTAATAAGTGCACTAGTACAATATTACAAAATTCTACTATAAAAAATTAATACTTCTAAATAATTTAAGTCTAAAAGATTCAATGGAAAAAATTATTTATTAATACAAATTCACTTATTGTTAATATATGAATAATATCTTTTATGAAATGGCTAATTCTTAATTCGATAAAAATAATTTTTATAATTGTAATGAAATGAATTATATAATAGAATATAAAAGCTATATTAAAACCAAAATTAATTTAATAATTATGTGTTAAATCTATATATTAGATTAATTAATATAAAAATATTAAAATATATAAGAAGGAAAAAAGAAATAAAATTATTTTAACGTCTACTAGGCTAAATATAGCTTATGGGACACATTGCTTCTTCTTCATTGGTTTAATGTATTCAGCCTTTTTTTCTCTGAAGCCTCACAATAAATGCTCTCAGCTTCTCGACAAACCCCTCGCTAAATAGATTATCCCAAGAGCTAGCTGCCAACATATCTGCATAATTTTCCCTATTGTCTTTGAAGGCCTCACATTCTAAAATGAAATGCTTTTTTGTTTCCACTTTTCAGAAAGAACACAAAATGCATACTCTTTCCTCCCACACTTCTTTTGGCATTTTCCAGCACCCTGTTTCACACCGGAGTTGATGAGAATTAGTCATTAACTGAGCAATTAAGAATTTTGGCTCTCCAAGAGATATTGGCCTCTATGTATGCTTTTGGTTGATGGCTATGAGTGGGATTAAACACTTCAATCTAGTACTTTTTATTTCTTCTTAGCTCCTTATCCCAAGTACACTTGTGGAACTTATCCATAACAAAAAAATTTATCTCTTTGTTGTTTATGGGACATGTGTTCAAGCAAATACCCCATTTAGTAAACCATTTGTTATTTTGTTGTATCCAAGTCTCTTTTCTGTTACACAATATGTCAGTAAAGACAACCTTAGGCCATCTACCATCTTCCATTTGCTCGATTTTTTTTAAATACCTTATGACTCGCACCATAGCATAACGAACTGCACTTTTAATCTTGACTTTGTTTGTAATCAAATGCTTAAGAATTTTCTCAATTTGTTTCCATTACATGTCGGATGTACTACTGGCCCATAGTTCACAACATAGAGAATCATCGGAATCACTAGAAGCCCAAAAAGAGTTTGAGTGTTTTTCCAGTCCCATAACTCTGTCTCTCTACACCTATTTTGAAAAGCATAAAATGCTTTCCAACCCCCCAAAGTTCTTTTCTTTCTACAACCATCCCAGCTTAGATTTTTGTTGAAGTCAATTTCGAGGTATTTGTAATCCGCAACTTCTTCTAGAATGTTGCCTTCAAAGTAGAACTTATGTTGGTTATGTTTTCTTTTTTTAGAGAAAACCACTACTTTCGTTTTGTTGAAATTGACTTGCATCCCCACACTTCTACAAAAATGCTCAAGGGATAGTAAGTGCTCTTACAAACCAAGAGTTGATTTAGCAATCAGAATAAGCTCATATGCATACAAAAGAAGCCTTATAACAAACTTGCCCAAATAGATACCATCACACCCTTACAAATTTAACCACTCCTCAACCTTGTCGGTATATAAACCAAAAAGGTTAGGAGACAGTGGGAAACCTTACTTGACCCCGATATCGCTTCTAAAACTTTCAGAAATGCATGCTGAAGTTCTAATTTTGACTTTCACCTCTTCATATAACCTATGCATAGTTTCTCTCAAATGATTAGGAACCCCAGTGCCTCCATTCTATGCCAAAGCTTATCCCTAGGAACCGTGTCAAACGCTTTTCTGAAATCAACAAAGAAAGAAAAGACTTCTTCCTTTTTCTCCCAAACTTTTTCAATGATGTGCCTTAAAGTTATACAATGATTAACTGTGGAATGTTTAGGTCTAAAAATTGCTTGCCCTTTAACACGCTTATCTCTTTGTTCTGCCCACTTGCTAATCTTATTTTCTAGCATGCTTCCAAATAGCTTTGCAAACAAAGGGTTTATCATGATTGTCCTATAACTGGAGGGATTATTAACGTCACTGCTCTTGAAAATAGGTATTTCCAGACTAGTTGTCCAATCTATGGGGAGCCCCTGTTGTATGGTGTTGTTGGAAATTTTTGTAATGTGAGGTGCAATAATCTTTGAGCCCTACTTTAGATATTTTTCTTGGAGTTCAACTAAGTCTTTTGCTTTTCCAACACCTAACTTCTTGATACCCATCTCTACCTCTTGCACTGTGAAGAGTTTAGTATCAATGTTGACCAAGGGGGGAGGGTCAACCTTGGGATCCTGATCATAGAGTTGTCTTGCATAGTTAAACGATTTGGAAGTTGTAATACTATTTCCAGTTTATATCTTTCTCGGTTGGAGTTCCTTCCAAAATAATTTGGGATTATTTTTCCCAAGGAAGATTAGTTCTTCCCTCCTTGAAACCATGAAATCGGTCTTTTTCTTACTTAATAACTGCTTGTAAGATTTAAGCTTTATGTTATCCTTGTTGGTCTCTTTCCACATTCTCCTTGCCTTTTTGCATTCCTGGTCAAACTAAGCATTAACCGGAAAGCAATTTGTTTCAAACTTCTTAATTTTTTCTCTTTTGTGCTCTGCAATTGAATTTTGAATTCATGGATCAAGCCAGATCAAGTTGAAGATTAGATCTAGCTTGAATTGTGAATTGGTTCGTAACTTCGGCAGGCAGTGATGAGAAAAATCATATATTGATTATTGATATGCCGCACCCATATACCATTATTTTCTAGAATTTAGCACAGTGAAAAATTCGATTCGCAAAGCTATTTCCATGGCACATCCTTGTATTGATAGCCTTCACCTCCCTCGTCGTACAACTTATTCCTGCGCGGGCCGTGGAGGATCGTCGACATGATACCACTTTCCTCTTCGACGGATTCAATGGAACCAACTTAATCTTGGAGGCTGATGCTTCAATCATCAGCTCTTGAGAGCATAGTCTTGAGAGCCTGGGAAGAAAATCAGTAACTTACCTGAGCAACAAAATTATTTACAACCCTACCATCATCAAGGCACATTCGCGGACCGTATGTATTGAAAATTCGAGCAATCTAAACCTGAAAGCACGATATCAAATAAGTATCTTGGCAAGTGCGATGTGAAATAAGTTTTAATATATTGAGACTTAATACAGATATTAAGTCAAACTCAGATTCACAACACACCTCAACTTTTTCTCCCCTGTGATAATCCATTGTCAGAGTTTCGGTTGTTCTCTTACCCTCATCATAGAAACTACGGACTCCTGAATATCACCATGAAAACAATAATTCTTTTAGTTTTCAATACAAGGCAAACATCTAACAAGAATTGAAAATAAAACATGGTGACTGCCTTCATCCAAGGTAAATCCGGCAAGAAATTGACGGATGGGATTAACAATGCCCCAATATGCTTCAGTTTGAGGATGTTCAAGAGGATCTCCATAAACCTCATTGGTACTTGTAAAAAAAAAGCTTGCCCCAACAAGCTTGGCAAGTCTGAGCATGTTCAAGGTTCCCACAACAGTAGTTTTGTAAAGCTCAAGTTAAGGATTCTGATCAAAACATAACAGTTTTATCAGAAACACATACTGAATAGAAACCTCCATTGTGAAAAATAGTAAGATCTACATAAATTTTCTTAAAAAGCATAGATTCATTTCATATTTCGATGAGTAAAGGATATGATAGTCTTCACAAAATTGTGTTTGTAATGCACAAGGGAAGCAAGGAAATCCAAATGGTAGATTTGATCAACCACCAACAATAAGGGTTCCAGAATAGAACATCATGCCTTAATATCAGTTCAAACCTTAGATTGCCAAAATGATGCAAAACATTCTTCTTCCTTCCTATAAAGAAATTGTTGATAACAATAACATTGTCGCCTCTCGCCATGAGCCTATCAACAAGGTGATTGCCAACAAAGCCAACTCCACTAGTCACAACAACTCGCAGGGACTTTCTTTTCAAACCTAGGGGCAATTATTTATTATTTAGATTGCAATAAGATTGAACACAAAGTAGCAATAATCGATGTGATTGCTTGGTATCATAGAGATTGAGTTGAGAAATGCCTTTAGTTTTTGCAGTTGAGGTTGTATCATGTGTCCACACCCAACAAGCTGCAGTATCTCTGGTAGAGCCCGATTTTGCCCCATTGTTGGTGGCTTATTGTGCATGTGCCCCATTCCACATTCTAGCTTGTCGTTTATGATGTTGGTCAACATTACATATCTTGTGACTCTGTCGATGGCAGTATCGGCATATCAAGAGGTCATTCCTGTCTTCATGGTGCAGTCGTGTACCATAAAACTCAAGTTCACTGCCATAAATTCCATGAAGAATTCAAACAGAGTCTCCTGGAATTCCACCTGCATAAAAATGGTGCGCACAGATGTCTCCCAATCAGTGTACAGATGTCAAATAGAGAGATGTCTCCCGATCAGTGTACAGATGTCAAATAGAGAAGTGTAGACTAAAATCAGAAATGTATTGATTCAAAATAAAGGCATATTGACCTAATTAAATGGATAACGTCAATCATTATTTTTTATTAGATTTTAAATTGGTTATATTGATATTTAAATGTAAACAATATTCCTTATATAAAACAAGAGTTAGGTGGTGGCAATGTCACTGCTCTTGCTTTATTTTGGACATTGCTTCCATGTGGTTTTTTGTTCAGAGAATATTGTACAATACATGTCGCAATCATATTTTTGAGTCCAAGCCAAACAAAATGAGAATAAAAATGTGTGTGGGTCCTTTAAACTTCAGTCACATGGTACATTTGAGCTGAGGTGGATGCATGCAGGCCGAGGTGTTTTTCTCCACACACAAACTGACACAACCGCATGAGACCGTTGAAAACCAAAAACAACTCTTGAGACCACCCTTTGTGGTTTTTGGAATGAAGAGGAGGTGTCGTCAAGCAAAATTTGCATCATCAATCTATAGATGAGCGGTTTCGACCAAACCACTCCCCGGGGCATTTCTTAACATTAGTTTCGTGAAATTTGTTCCACAAAGACTCCGTTGATTTGGAGGACTGGTAATGTGGACTCAATTCGAGTTAATGAGTTGAAGTTCAGCTTGCTTGTGTTGGTTCCTAAAAATAGGAGTCTAGCTTAGTTAATTTGAATTAAGGGCATGATGTCTAGTTGTATGTAGTGATTCCTAAATTTTAGGAGCCTAGGTTGAGTTAATTTCAGTTGTAATCAGTTAAACTAGTTCTAATTGTTAATAGAACTAGTTGGTGGCCAGTTAAGTAGTGGGACATCAGTGCAACTCAGAGATCATCTAGTTAATTGATCAATCAACTAATAATAAGCTCATGCATGCAAAGAATACGAGTTGCCCAATTGTGGTGGAGTTTCTAAGGCAGTTAACCAGTAGTTGCAGATTAATCTTGAGTGTACAAGCGTTACATGCAGTCAGATGCTCAACCTAAGGAATTGCGCAATTCAATTAGAGGTATTTCCTAAATAATAGGGGCCTAATTCCTCAAGGAACATCGCAAGGAAATAGGAGCTCAAGCAGAGGCTGAAATTAACCAAGTTTGGGTCAGAGCTTCTCAGTGAGTAAAGATATAGGTTATGCACTTTCAAATTGACAGTTGAGAAAATAAATTGTATTACTTCTCTATTCATCATATTAATGCAAGCAAGCATTGGGGTTTTTAGCAGTTTTCTTTCCCCAATAAATAAAAAAACTATTTGCATGTGTGTGATTTCTTATTGCATGTCTGCGATTTTTGTTCTAAACTGTGAATTAATGTTCGCAAAGAAATAGACTAGGTTTGTGTCTTGCGATTTTGATTAAAATTTCATGAGCAGTTGTAAATCTACATCATAATTTCTACATTGTATTAGAGTTGGATTCACATTAGAGTAGGAAATTCAAATTTGTTTCTTAGAGGCTCGAATTTGAAGTTCAGTATAGCGTGATTTCTTCAGAGCTAAGAAGATGGCCTTCAATGGACTAAGGCTAGAGTATGCCTTGGAAGGCACCTCAAATTTTGTTGCATGGAAGGGCGCATGGAGGCAGTATTGGATGAAAATGGATCACTTGAATATGTCAAGGCAGATATTACAAGATCACCAACAACTGATGTCCAGTACCTTGCACAATGGAAGAAAGATGCAACCAAGGCAAGGAGAATAATCTTGGAGGGAGTACGAGATCATATTGTCTCGAATCTCCACAAAAAAAAACTTTGTTCGCGATGTGTAAAGCAATGACATAATTGTTCGAGAATAGTAGTGACCACAGGAAACTAGCGCTTAAGGATAAACTTTGAAGTTTCAAGATGCAGAAGAATGACACTATACCACAGTATTTGTGCAGATTCACACAATGTCGTGATGAACTGGGTGGGGCTGGTGTTACTGTCCCTGAAGATGACTTGGTAAGCCTAGCCCTTTTGGGCCTTCCCAAGAGTTGGCATATCTATCAATATTCAGTGAACGAGAGGGAGAAACTACCGAATTGGGAGCGCTTATGGTCTAATTTGGTACATGAGGAAATAAGGTGGAATACCAGAGATGGGACCTCATCTAAAGAAAAGGAAGAGGACTTTGTTCTAGTCAACAAAGGAATGAAGGCTAAGGGAAAGAAGTCCCAAGGTGAGGCTGAATCCAGCTAAGAGGGCAAGAAGAAAGATTTGTCAAAAATTAAATGCTTCCATTGTCATGAATTCGGGCACTATGCTACTAAGTGTCCACACAAAAAAAAATTCAAGAAGGATTTTGCAGTAGCAGCAGCAGGTGAAGCTTTGGCTTCATAGTTTGAGCTATATTTCACCCTTATCGCATGCATGCCCAACAATGTGATGGGGAGTGTGTGCTACTTGGATTCAGGAGCCTCGTTCCACATGACTAGGTGTAGAGAGTTTTTCAATGACCTAGAGGAGAAAGATCTCTAGATGAATATTGAGTTTGGAGACGATGGAAGGTACAATGTGCCTAAGATTTGTACAGTCACCTTTCAAAGAGAGTCAGTATCCCCTCTCAGACTCAAGGATTTCATATTCATTCCAGGCCTAAATAAAAATCTCATATATGTTGCAATTTTGGAAGGTTGTGGTTATGATGTGATCTTCAGCAAAGGGAAAGCATTCCTGAGACACATAGCCACAGGACAAGTGAAGTAGATCGGGGTTCGAGGCAAGAACCTGTATGCACTTGAGGTAGAAGATGCATGCACAACCTTGAGGAGCAAGGCATAGACTACAAATATGGTGGTTGAGAGGGAGCATGTTAGACATCTCAACATGTGGCCTCAGAAGGGGCCTCAGGAAGTTGTGGAGCAACCACAAATGGAGATGCAGAGAGGGGGAAGAGTGGAGAGATTCACTAAAGTAGAGACCTCTAGTAAGGGAACAGTTCGAGCCAAGTGGGAAGAGGGAGCACATACATCTATAACTCTAGGAGTGAGGTGGAGTGATGTAGATCCTTAGTCCAAGAGTTGCAGAAATTTGGGCGGGGTCCATTGAGGCGTTCTCCTCATGGATCATTACCTTGCTACGAGGGCCCACAATATTCAATAACAGGAGTATCAGTGTTAGTCAGATATTGAGGAGTGTATAAGAGTGTTGACAGCAAAGTAGGAGGCTCAATAGCAGAGTTAGCGACAACATAGTTTTCCCAGTAGACAGTTGCAAACACAATTGTTTCATTTTTTTGGATGCTTCTCAGTTGTAGGTGTTGTAGTAGCAACGACAACAGTGAGAGGTGTTGATGCAGTACATTCCACAGGTGCAAGATAGGGGTGGTTGATAATCCCTTTCTTGATTGTTTGAAGATTTTTGTGGAGGGTATCTTGAGAATGTTTAGTGTTTAGAACTAATTCCACAGTAGCCATTTTTGAGTCGATGTTTTGAGTCTATAACAAGACTCATCATCAGGACGATGATGAGTCTTGTTATAGACTCAAAACGTCGACTCAAAAATGGCTATTGTGGAATTAATTTTGAACTCTAAACATTCTCAAGAATCCCTTTCTTGCGAAGAGGGGGTGTTGAAAATGCAGCAAGAAAGTCTCAATTTTGATTTTTCCTTAATCAAATTGAGAAAATTCCAAATTCCACATTAGCAGACAAGAGTTAACTGAGGTGACTTAACTCTTGTCACTCAGTTAAGAACACTCAATTCGAGTTAATGAGTTGAAGTTCAGTTTACATGTGTTGATTCCTAAAAAATAGGAGTATACCTCAGTTAATACGAGTTAAGGGCATGAAGTTTAGTTGTATGTAGTGATTCTTAAATTTTAGGAGCCTAGGTTGAGTTAATTTCAATTGTAATTAGTTAAACTAGTTCTAACTTTTAATAGAACTAGTTGGTGGTCAATTAAGTAGTGGGACATCATTCTAACTCAAAGATCATCTAGTAACTGATCAATCAATTAATAATTAGCTCATGCATGCAAAGAATACGAGTTGCCCAGTTGTGGTGGAGTTTCCAAGGCATTTAATCAGTAGTTGTAGACTAGTCTTGAGTGTATAAGTGTTGCATGCAGTCAAATGACCAGCGTAAGGAAAATTAGAGGAATTTCCTAAATAATAGGGGCCTAATTCCTCAAGTAACAACGCAAGGAAATAGGAGCTCAAGCAGAGGCTGAAATTGACCAAGTCTGGGTTAGAGCTTCTCAGTGAGAAAAGAGATAGGTTTTGCACTTGCAAGTTGAGCTCAGTTGAGCAAAACAATTGTAATACATCTTTATTCATTAAATAAATGCAAGCAAGCATTGGGGTTTTTAGCAGTTTGCTTTCCTCGGCAAAAATACTATTTGCATGTGTGTGATTTCTTATTGTGTGTCTAATATTTTTGTTCTAAATTGTGAATTAATGTCTGTAGAGTAGTAGAGAAGGTTTGTGTCTTATGATTTTGATTAAAACTTCATGAACAATTGCAAATCTACATCATAATTTCTACACTTTTGTTTCTGTCAACGTTTCAAGGTGGCACTACACATACTATTAAGGATAATGACATGTTCCAAATAGATCAAATAGTGGATATCGTTGTGCATGAACCCCAATGGCGATCTGATACGAGTACAAGTGAGCCCTCCACTGTAATCTCCAACCTACACAAGTCCGGTATACATTAATTCGACCCATAGTTTAATTCAACATGTTATAGCAATGGTGACCCTTAGAACAAGCATCAATCCCACATTTTTTAGGTAACAATTTAATGTACATTTCATATTGCCCATATTTCGATGCGTTGTGTGAATTATGATATTCCTCCCCCTTGGCCATGGGCTCCTCTTCAACTTAGTAATTTGTATGTGTATGGGTGTTGACTCCTTTGTGGACTTTGGTTTATGATTCATAGGGAAAATTTTAAGGATGGAAATTTATCTTAAAGTTTAGAAACCTTGGTGAATCCCACTAGTCCATAATATGAAATCTATAAAATGTTTGGAGATATTTTTGTAAAAAAAAATCAAATTTATAATATTTTTATATAGTATATATATAATTCTTTGGCGATTTTTAGAGTAAAATAATTTCATTCTATAAAATTTGGGTGAATCATTTTTACAAAAAAATGGAAATTAGTGAATCTTTTTTTTGGAAAAAGTATAGAAAATTAGCCCATGGGCGAATATTAGCCCCTAAAATTTTCCTTGTTTATGAACTTCGCAAACATATGTATGGCAAGAAATTTAGGCTTGGAGATTGTGCCTCGTCCTATAGCCCTAAGAGGCTTATAAAAGATTATGTTTTTCCCATAATAACATATAAAAAGTTATAATATTTCTATCCTCCTTAAAATGTTATGAAGATTATGAGCTTTTGAGGTGGTGATTATGCCTCTGCCCTTTAAGATCTTTAATATTTTCATTATGTAAGGCCGAGCTACAACAAAGCAAAGGGGCATTGTTTATGCACTTTCAATTTATGAAATATTCTTGTGGTATATGTTATAAAACAAATAAAATTAAAGAGATTTTTGAAAACACAACAAAAGCTATATACAAAATAAGTGTGTTATTATTAACAGTAATTTGAAATCTACATTGTGATAGCAATGTGTTCCTTAAAGATGAATACAAATATATAGTCTCACAATATATTCATATTCTTAAAGATGAATATGTTTTTGATTGTGCAAAGTGTGCATGTCTTTGAAACAATGTTGTACAATTTGGCATCCTTTGCGCTCAAAAATGTTGGAAAAAAGTATTTGTTTGCATAACTCAAAAATGTTGAAAGAAAGTATTTGCTTATAAAAAACTAAAACTAATTCCTTTGCTTAACGAAAATTCATAGCAAAGCATTGTTCCTCTTCCATAGCACCTACATAAGTAAACTAGAAATGAAAAGTTCCATTAGAACGTTGTGGTTATTGAAAACAATATGGTATCAATGCATTTCTTTTCTAAGATCTTTTCATATCAAAATTACCAAAATCCTAGGAATTATTATTTTTAAAATTAAACAAATAAAAAGGGGAGATTGAATATTAAAGTGGTTATGAGATATGTGGATAAATTCAAAATTTCCAAAGATTCTATTATCTCATAATAATAAAAGAGGTGTTTCTACATTCAATCAAGTAATAAATGAAATCAATACTAGTCTGTAATATTTCTGAACATTGAATTAAGTAGAAAATGAAACAAATAATATTATGTAGTTTAGTTTTAGTTTTGGGGAATATCAGTGTGTTGAATTCTTGTAGAGGGTATATATTTAAATGAAAGAAATAATAATATTAGAGATATCAAGAAAAATCAAATATGGTTTAGGCTTGAATAATATATCTATACTAAATTTTAGGTTATAAATAATGTTTAAAATAATATATAATGAATTTTGTTAATAATTTAAATAGTATAAAAAATTAAATGGATAACAAACATCAATAATTTTATATAAAAAACTTATTTGAGATTGTTGTAATGAGAAGTAAATAAATTGTAAACTCATAATGTAATGTCTGACTATTAAAAATAATATTTAGTAATATTTTTTTTAAAATAAATCATATAACATAAATATTTTTAACTTTTAAGGAAATCACTATTTAATATAAAGTTCATAGTATATTAATCATACTCACTATAGACCATTGAATTGTTTTAAGTTTGCAAAAAATGATAGATTAGAAGTGTTAACTTGAATATCTGATAGTATTTTTTCATTATATGTTACAACATATGAACATAGAGTTATTATAGTTTTTTCTTAATCCAAAATATTTTGAAAACTCATTTTGATTTCACTACATATCAACAAAAGTAGTCTATGAAGTTGGTACACAAATGCACAAAAAATTGAGATTAGCGAATTCATCGAGCTTTGCAAATGTTTTTTACTCTAGTAGGTACTGATTTAATTGACAAATTCAAAAAAGCAAAGTCTAACCCACATTTAGATATGTGAACAAAATGGTAAATGTCCAAATGATTCTTAAATTTGGTGTGCATATTTGAATGCCCTAACTGCATCACGATAATATAATTTCATACCACTCTGTCACAAACCAAAAAAAAAAAAAAAAAAAAAAAAAAAAAAAAAAAAAAAAAAAAAAAAAAAAAAAAATCATATTCTTTTAATGGGTAAAAAGGAAATTTATGTCCAACCTAAGAATAACTTGTTCTTGATTGCACTGATGGTAACAAAATCTATCAACCAAATAAACTAAACATTTTTTTACTTTAACCTCTTTTTTTTAACATATCCATGACCCATGGATTAAATAGAAAAAAAATAATGATATTGAAAATGAGGGGAAAGATTAACATCGTTCCTCAACATTCTTTCTAAGAGCCAATAGTTATTCCACCAAGTGATGAAATTGATTACACTCACTCTAAGGATGAGATAAATAAGGGTATTTGTATTGATATTTACATATCCTCCCTTTGATTTACATGGAATCAACTTGGAGAGCCTATTTCTTCCAAACTTTAGCACTTCTTGGACTCATGTCTCCAACATAGTGATGGGCTCATCCAATCCCTGAGTACACTAGATTTTAGTTACCTTGCAACCAAAGGGCCCCTCTCACTAGCTTGGAGTTTTCTCCTAATGAGTTCACATTAAAATAAAGTATTATGTTCCTTAACAAGACTTCATTTGCCATGTCCACTCCTTAGAGCTTCATATCAAAGACCATTTTGTATTTAGATGCTCTTCTTGCTATGAGATTAGACGATGATGCTTTAATCTCTTCAAAGATTCACTTGGTTCTTTTCAAAGCCTCGTGGCTTATGAGGACTAGAGATGCTTACTCCTTACCATATGAATGATGTTCAACCTTAATTGGCGGTTCACTGGCGTAGATCAATCTTAACTCTAGATTTACCACTGATTGAGAGGGATGAAGTCCTATGATCTCAACTGGTGGCCCAAAACGTAGATCAATCTTAACTCTAGATTTATCACTCAATGAGAGGAATGAAATCCTTATATAGATAAATCTATGTTACTTGTCGACTCTATATTTAGAATGGAAGAAATTATGCATCTCCTTATGATACTTTGTTATATAAAACACCTCAATTATCTCTTACTTATAATCCTTTAATATTAGTAGAAAGAGGTCTTGTGACTAACTTGGAATTTCACACGATAAACTTATGAGAAATCATAAACCCAATGACTCTCATGTTTCAAGCCATCATAGGTTTTTTAGTAGCCTTAATGTCATAAATGCTCTAGATCAACAATTGCCTCATGGTCTCATGCGCACTTTCTAAGCTTACATAATAAAACTAGAAGGCATCATAACCCTAACATCACTAGCTTCCAAGTTTACATGATAGACTCATAGGATGTAGTGGGTTCAATAACCAACTCCCATGACCTTAAATTTGTCACACATTTAATACTTTTCATTTTTTTAAACTCTTTTTACACTTTTACCTTATTATCTAATTTACATATTATGCCTTTCTTAATTCATAATTCCTGAAAAGATTATTATCTAGAAAATGGACATGTTATTCTTTCCCGCCTAAATCATTATTTAAATCTAGCAAAATAATTATTTTAAAAGTAAAAGGATTATTTTTACATAGATAGGTGTCCTCCTTTATGCACGTTAATTTTTTCTTTAATTTTTTATTTTTATTTTTTATTTTATGGTTAGGAATCAAAGATGGTCTCCTCCATATAGCTAGATGAAGTTTTCAATAATAAGTTCCTTTCATCTCTAAAATATGATTATGTTTTCATATTTACATATTCCAATTATAAATTTAAGATATGACTTATTGATAACCATGTATCAGGTTAGTGAAAAGTGAAATGCATAATTGTTCCTTGTTGTTCTTATGAAAAAATAGATTTTCTTGGTTCTTATGCCATTCAACTATTAATGATCTGCTCAAGCAATAACCGATACCTATTAACGTTCACCCTAATTATTCTTATGAATGGTTCGTGATTTATTATTTTTATGTCATTCAATAGTCAGTGATTCACTCGAGAAGCAACCAATATCGACCTTCACCAATCACTATTTTACCAACTATACTAATCATAAATTCATATTATCCATAAAAAAAAATTACACTAATTAAAATATCTATCCATATTAATAAAGATAATTATTATTAATCAAAAATTTTATGATATATATATATATTATATATAATATATATATATATATATATATATATATAACACAAAATCAATCTCATAACATACATCCACTTATCACCAATAAAATTTGAAGTCAAGAAGATAGTAAGCCTACCTAGTACATCCATACTCAACGTCATAAATTTGAAGATGACAGCATTAGACTAAACCCCATTATCATGTACTCGTCGTCCCTAAACTCCAAATTTGCCATTGTTCATATTTGTTTCCTCCTTGTATATACATTTTATTCATGCTCATAATTTATAAAATCTACCACTTGTCCAGTTTCCCTCCTCGAGGAGTATGCCCCTTATAGATGACGGTGAAGTCTTGGACCACATAGGGACATTGTACCTTTTTACTACGAACATTTGTAGGTAAAGGTAAGAGCAAAGTTACTTGATCTTTTTTTATTTCGTTACGAGATTTGTTGGACATTGAATGCGAAATTTATGGCGCGGATAGTTGTGAAATGTTCGTCAATACCCACCAGGCAAGGCAGTGGACAACACTTCTTTGACCAAAGACTCAACCCCTTTACCATTGAGCACACAAGACTCCACCCCAGAACCAGGAAGTTTCTACATCCTAGAGCCCACATATAATTAACCAAGGCCAACCCACTACAATTAGCCAACTTCACAATTAAAACGACCCAGACCACCCCAAAACCAAGAAGTTTCTACATCCTAGAGCCCACATATAATTAACCAAGCCCAACCCACTACAATTAGCCAACTTCACAATTAAAACGACCCAGACCACCCTTCACATAAAATGCCAACTACCCATTCTCACAAGAAGAGACTGACCTAATGCCCAATGTCAAACCACTTTCATAGACCCAACAAAATCCCCATCCCCCAGGACACAGGCCACACCCAAAAACTGAGACATTGAACCCAAAAGACCTACCCTCTCAAAAATTGCTAAGAAAGAAATTCAAGCATAACCAAGACGAGGCCAATAAGAGCACACAGGGCTTACTAACCTCCAACACCAACAATAACCTTCAGGTGGTAGCTAACGACCTCCCGCAAGACCACGCCAAGCCAGAGACTCTCTCAACTAGCTTCAAAATTGGATCAACTCGAGGAATTTCCCCTCTTACGGACCATACTAATGCATCATTCTTCCCCAAAACCTCACCACCAACAAACCCTGCATTTTGACTAACCAAGGCGTTGAGGGACTCACCTCTCCTCAAAGAACCAACTTACACAAAATACTCCACCACCCATCCCCACCATTACATAGCCCCTCCACCAACTGGAGGGTTACATGCTCATGCATGCGAGATGCCAAGTGTGTCCTTTTCTCATCAATGCACAATTACTCAATCAAGGGTGGTGGGCACATTGCCCCAAACCTCGTTCCTTCCAACATAACACCCCCATCAGGGGGAATATACATATTTGGATAGTTTTAATTAAAAGTACTATAAAACATCAATAATCGCAGTCTCGTTGTGCTCGATCCATTATTAATATTACAACCTAGTCAAAAGGAGATGTAAAAATATTTCACTCTCACTCTCAAAGATAAATAAAATATTTAGATGTTCATGTAAAATAACATAATTTAAAAGGACAAAGTAATTAAAAGTAAAGAAAATATTATACTTTCATTTTTTTAGAGTGAGAGGAAGATGTATAATTATGATATTTTTAAAAATATCTCAATAGAAGACTTAAATTATTTGAATATCCATTTTAATTAAATAGATTATTTGAATACTCATGTTAATTAATTTATGTTAATATCAACTTTATATATGTGTTTGAGAGAGAACAATAAAAAAATATTTCAATATCCTAAATTAAGTAACATTTCAATGTCAACAAAAAAAATAAAAATATATATATAATTGAAAAAAAAAAATTCTTATGGTTAAAACGTTTTAATTTGTCTTATTATTTTATATAAGTTGGCCATTATTCAAGTATATATTTTGATGGATGTGTGTATGTGTGTGTGCGCATATAACCAATATAATTCTATTGCAATCATGGATCTAGCAAGAGCTCAAAGGGATGGAATATCTTGAGGTGCAAACCTTTTTTCAAGTTTTGCACTCTAAAAGAGGTTTGCACCTCAAAATATTTGATCTCTTTCAACATTTGCTAGATCTGTGATTGAGATGGATCTATAATGGTTTTAAAAACAAATTAGAGTGAAATATATACAGAGAGAAATTATTCACTTCTTAAAATTAAATTATTTTCATTATAAAATAAGCCAACCTAGATCCATCTTAACTCCAGATCTACCAAGTACCGATAGAGATCAAATCTTTTTTCACTCTAAAAGAGGTTTGTATCTCAAGAGATTTGATCCTTCTCAATGCTTGGTAGATCCGGAGTCACCATCACCTGCAATCCGCACAAGTGTGTCCACTCTTAGGGCCTTTCTAAGGAACTAATGCTATAGAGTTATATAAGCTTGATTGCACTTCTAGCTATCCCTTATGTGCTATAAACAACATCATTATGGTCAATATCATAGGTAAAGTATGACCGCAATGCCTATTGACTGGAGAATCAACCCTTTAGCAAATCAAATTATTGACTTTATTTCTCTGAACCTAGTTGTAGAGTCCCCACACTAAAAAAGGCTTGTATCTTAAGAGATTTGATCCCTCTCGGCGCTTGGTAGATCCAAAGTTAATATGGATCTAGGTTGGTTTAATTCAAATCATGCTATTGTTTAATAAATTTGTATCGGATAACTAGATGATCTTCATGTTTGTAACTGACCTTAATATTATTTATCCCCTTATGGATTTGTTTAATGTTTGAGACATCACAAATTTAGAAACACCTTAATAGAAATAATTTAGAAACATCATAGATTTTCTTAGATCCTAACATAACTCAATCTATCCATAAAATCTCTAATGCTTTAC
Source organism: Pinus taeda (assembly GCA_000404065.3). Classification (NCBI taxonomy): domain Eukaryota; kingdom Viridiplantae; phylum Streptophyta; class Pinopsida; order Pinales; family Pinaceae; genus Pinus; species Pinus taeda. The sequence continues at coordinate 294,789 of APFE031004630.1, read as the reverse complement.
AAGGAAGATTTCATTTTGACATATTAACAAAATTTTACCTATCCAAACAACTTCTAGAATTATGACTCATTCACTTAGATTTCCTAGAATAAATCAACTCAATATAATATTTACATAAAATAACATGAATTCTTCTCAAAATGTCAAAACCCCCTTTTGGAACTTTGTCCTCCAAAAACTTGATGATTACAAGCTCTAAAACTCCTGCATCACTACACCACCCTGTTGTCTTTTTCATTCTATCTTTCTTAATTTCCTTTCTTAATCTTTTCTTATCTAATCCCTTCTATTTCCCTTAACCCCTTCCTTTTTTTTGTTACTCACCTTTAATTCTTCCTTGTTAATATTTTAATAATCTAATCTTTAATTCTATTTTTATTCTAATTAATAATCTAATATTTAATTTGAAGTTAATAAATTTAATAAAATAAATTAATTTGACCATTTTTTTCTACTATTATTAATAATTTTGAGTCTTTCCATTCTTCATTAATTTTTACTTTAATAATCTAATACATTAATTCTTTAATTCTTTACTAATATTTTAAAATTTTGGAATGGGATCGACGATTCAACTTTCTAGGGTTTCTGCAACGGCAGACCACCCCAGACATCTGTAGACCTGCTAGCTATGACAGTGTTGCGTTTATTCGAACTCAAAAAGGCAGTTCAGGGATCTATGAATCCCCCCCAAGGGGAGGACGCAGCGCCTCCCCCAAAGGACGATGACGAGCGGCAAAAGAACAAGGAAGGCGACAAACCAGAGGATCAGAATGCGGATAGCACGGATCTGAACCCGCAAGAGGCAAGAAAGGATGACAAAGAACAACCCAAAGTTAGCTCGACCACATGCAAGCCAGTGGCAACTGAGCGTCCGAAAGTAGAACTCCCCAGTCACTGAATCAATGCTCACATTCAATATATGAGGGATCATGCGCTAATAGGCAAGTTCATAGGACTCTGGCCGACTGAGAAGGTGTTGCGTGGTTGGATAACAGTGAAATGGAACCCAAAAGGACATATCACCCTGCAGCTGGGGCCTAAAGCGTTCTTCACAGCCATTTTTAAGTACTTAGAGGACCAGAACAGGGTTTTGGATGGAGGTCCGTACTTCTTCAATGCTGTCGGCCTGTATCTCAGAGGATGGGTAGAGCGTTTCAACCCTGACAAGGAGGATCTTAGCTGGGTTCCAGTTTGGATTCGGCTTTATTCGCTTCCCATGGAGTATTGGGAGGAAGACTCTCTACAAGCAATTGGTAATGTTCTGGGCAAATTTATCAAAGTAGCAGAGGAAACAAAAATCCGAAGATACACCTCCTACGCAAGAATCTGCGTTTACATGCACCTTAACAAGGCGCTTCCAGATGCGGTAAGTTTATTCCATGACGATATTGAATTGGTTCAGTTAATTGACTATGAACATGTTCCGTTTAGATGCAGAAGATGTCACGCTCTATGCCACTTATTTAGGGATTGTCCCTTAACTCAAAAACCCTCATCCCCAGCCGCTTCAGACAAGCCTGAATCTGATGGCTTTACCAAAGTAGCCAACCGCAGGAAAAACCACAAGAAATCGGCTTCAAATCCCAAGATGCCTCAAGTCAGTTCTTCCAAGCCTTCCACGAGCAACAACTTTGAAGCATTAGCCTGAGAAATGGATCTCAACTCTGAAAATACCGCTCCCCCAGAGTGGGAGGCAAAGAAGGACAAACAATTAGTGCACTCAGATTCCAAGTCGCTCCCAGAAGATCTGATGCCCAAAGATACCTTTTCCTCAGCCAAGCACAAGGTCCCAGCATGGAACATTCAAGGAATGGAGGTAGACAACATACATTCTGACTCAGGAATAGCAGTAGAAACAACTGTAGAACTAAACGAATCTCAGCACATCAGGGAAAATTTTAAGAACACCCCCTAAATTTATAAGTATAATAAATGGGCGAATCTTCATGGTATATAGGA
>APFE031004630.1:249295-272515 GCA_000404065.3 Pinus taeda | reverse complement strand
AGTATTATCAAATCAAACTTTTCATTTTTATACTCAGATACATATACGCTACTTCAGTGATGGGAACCCGCGTATATACGCAATTGTATCTAAAACAACCAGCGTATATCAGTAAACTTATGATTCAGTTAATCCATTAGATGTTGATCTTTAATCAGTGCATCAGAACTTCATTAATCATAAGAACAGTAAACAGGTGCAGTAAAACAAAATAGATCATCACACACATGAACACAAGATATAAGGTGGAAACCCAATGTGGGTGAAAACCACATGCTGCAAGTCGTCTCTATCTTCTTTTAATAAGAAACTTCTTTTTACAATATTTCTGTACTGGTGCAGTCTTATACCAGTACACAGGCTTCTACCTGCAGAGGGCTGCAACCTTCTCTCGTTCTCCATCTTCTCCTGGAAGGGAGCTACAACCCCCTAGCTCTTGTACTAGCTGATGTGTTTACTAGTACGTAGGCGCTGACCTACAGAAGGCTACAACCTTCTCTTTTCTTCCAGGGACCACGTTTCATAAATTTTCAGACTGGATCCATTAATAACATCAAATGTATCTGCATCAAGCAATCTTCTTTGCACCAAACAAAACTGAATCAAACAATCACTTCTCTGAATGTTGTAGCCAGAAAATAGTAACAGTAACCAGACACCAATCCTGAACCCAGAACATTGCAGCAATAAACAGAAGTAGCTAAAACATATTTTGTGAGACGTACGCTACTTCAATATGTGAACCTGTGTGCATACGCTTCTGTATTAAGGCAAACCAATGTATACGTTGTTTTGAATCACTGAACCAGCATGTATACGCACCTTTTCTGTGCCGAACCTGCGTACAGATCTATAAAAGATAATTTACCCTTTTTAATTATTCAGACATCAGTTATACCCAGATTATCAGATTTATAGATCAAGTCATGCGCCAAATATAACAGATCAAAATCACATAAAAATACTACAATTCAAGCCTTAAGATCTTGACCCATCAATAGAACTTATCCTTCTTCTAGTGCTCAGGTTCCTCCTTGGTTCAGATCCAATGATGCACCATAACCCAATGACCAGTATTCTAGATCTTGCTCTTCATAAGATATTCAATGCTTGAGTGAATGTCTTTGCCTAATGATCTCCTTCTCCTTTTCTAGCCTTAGACCTTACTCAAGAGTCAATACCATGGTCCAAAACCACTTAGAACCAATACCTGGGTCCAAATACCTGGGTTCAACACTTTGGATGAGATACCATGGTCCAAAACCATAGGTCCAAATACCAAGGACCAAATACACCAAATACCATGGACTAAAAATGAGTTTTCCCACATGTACGCGCTTTTCCGTGCATGAAAGTGCGTGCATACACATACGCGACTTTTGATCGGTGATACCGCGTGTATACGCGCCTTGGTTAAGTGGAAACTACGTATATCTCTTTTTCCTTTATTCTGAGAGCCTGAACTGTGATCTGTCACATGAGTGAGTTGCCATCAAGGACAACACCTGTGTCATAGTTCCAAACCTGTGTCATAATGCCAATACCTGCTTCGTGCAACATTGGTTGCAACAGTTGTCATGGGTTAGAATTTCAGATCTACAGTGGGAGGTCGAAGTAACTACAACATGAGGCCAAGTTGATCTCGATCTTGGAGGGTATTTGTCCGAGTCTCTAGGTCATGGTATTCATCTATTGAAGACTCTATAAGAAGAGAAAAGATTTATGGGTTTTCCCCTCAAGAGGAGGGGTTTTGGCCCTGGCTTGCAGCCTATATACTGTGTCAATGTTCTTATTTTTTGGTAGTTGTTTGATGTATCACACACTGTAATAATAAGGAACAAAGCAAGTAAAAAGGTAACACAAACAATTATCAAGTTAAGAGAATTAGCCTACTCACTGCCCTATTGAATTCTCAACATGGTATTAGAGTTAAGGGCATCATGAAGATCTCCTCTCCAGTGACGAAGTTCATCAAGAAGATTGCAAGCCATCTCAAGAAAGGCATTAAGGAAGCATAGAATTTCTTATTCTCTACAAAGAAGGTATCAATCAAAGAAAGGGATGAAGGTCTCTTCTCGACTCTCTCTAGTACATTTCAAGATGAAGACGTTTGGGTCATTGATAATGGTGCATCAAGACACATGAATGGCCAATCCAACCGATTGAAGACCTTCTCAAAAGGAAAATTTACTTATTTAATGGAACTTGAAGATAACGAAAGCTATCTTGTGAAAGGCATTGGATCAACCTCCATAAAGCTAGAAGATGGAAGCAACATACACCTCAACAACATTCTATTTGTTCCAGGTTTGCATAAGAATTTACTTTCTATTTCAATTCTAGAAGATAAGGGTGATAAAATAACCTTCATTGATGGAAAGGTTGTTGTCTGCAGAAAAGACTCAAATATAAATCAAGCCAAGGTCATTGCCATCCGAGAAGGAAGACTCTATAGATTAATATCTCTGATGGCCCAAGCCCTAGTTCACATTGGAATTAGCCCATGGGAACTTTGGCATCGAAGATTTGGTCATCTACATTTCAAAATCCTTCCAACTCTAAGCTCCATAGTAGATGGAATTCCTAATTTGAAAGAAGATCATGAAGGTGTCTGCAAGGGATGTGCATTGGATAAGAATACCAAGACACCATTTGGAAGCAACGCTTCACTATTAATTTTAGGTATGTTCTATGCTTAGAGCAATTTATTTCAATTTTCATAGTTAGCTCAATATCTTTTCCAGATTAGCAATCACATCAACATTAAAGTAAACTGCAGATAGAACATAAACATAAATCGAAGAAGACAAGCCAAGACAAGAGAACACAAGATGTGGCACTAGACAGGGACAAACCCCAATGTGGGGAAACCCTTGATCAAATCTTTTCATATGTTCTTCAATAGTTCAGCAAATAAAGAGAGAGAGAGAGAGTACATTTACAAACGAAGTCAACACAGACTTTCTAGATAAGGGAATAGATCATCTCTACACGAGATCAGTCGAAGACATGCTGCTTCAACTGATTCTCCAAGGTGACTCCTTAACCTATCATTGTGTTGCATCTCGTCATCATGTTGCACCTCACCATGCTGCACCATGTTGCACCCATCATCACATTGCTGGACCTCATGACCATGTTGTACACATCATACTGTTGCACCTTATGTTGCCACTGTTGTCCCATGTACCATACTGTTGTCCCACTGTTAGTGACATTACCATTCCATGTTTGCCAAATTATTGTCCCATTTGCTTGCTCCATCAAGCTTCATTGTTGTCCCAAGTACCATTGCTGCACTTTGCTGCACCATGTACTAGCTGTCCCATTTAGACACGTTGTACCTTGCTTCCCCATGTACTCGCTGTCCCATCTAGACATGATGTACTTTGCTACTCCATGTACTAGTTGTCCCATCTAGACATGATGTACCTTGCTGCTCCATGCACTAGTTGTCCCAACTAGACACGTTGTACCTTGCTGCTCCATGTACTGTTTCATGTACTTGTTGTCCATGTATTGCATCATGTACAACTATACTGTTGTCCCACTATAACACCTACAGCACACATAGATTTCCATGTTGTCACCTACAACACACATAGGGTCCTTCTTACGTGGCTAGGTCTCCTTTCCTAGCTGCATATAGGTCTCCTCAATTGCTATGAATCTGACCTCTCTTTACTGTGGACTTAGGCCTCCTTTATAGGCTTCCTTTAACAGCGGATTTAGGCCTTCTTTATAGGCCTCTTTTAATTGCGGATTTAGGCCTTCTTTAACTGCGGCCAGACCTCTACCTTAACTATTGCTAGAGCTCTCCTCCATGTGTGGCTGAGTCTCCTTTCCACCTGCAGCTAGGGCTTTTATCATGACTGCAGCTAGGGCTAGTTTGTGGCTCCATTTAGATCTGCGGCTAGGGCTAGGTCTCTTCTTTAGGATAGCAGCTTAGGTCTCTTCTAAACCAGCGTTGAGGGCAGTTTAGAACTTCTCCTTACTGCGCTATAATAGTCTCCTCCATGACCACGTTAAGGTTGATTAGGGATTCTTCATTAGGGCAACATAGAGCCTAGGGCACTCCATCTAGATAGCGTAGAACCTTTCTCCATTAGGGCAACGTTATCCCTTAGGATCTCTCCTCCTACTAAAACCCAAAGACAAGTAGAGAGGAAGAAATCCCAAGCGAGTGTGTCCAAACGAGTTTCAAAGCACATGTATTTATACTAAAACATTGAGCAAATGTGGGGTTTATTTGGTTGTTGGTCGAGCTTGATGAATTGTCCCATAACACAAATAAATTCATATCTCCATGAATACTTATCGGAATCGGATGATCTTTAGATCAATCCTACACCTCTTGATGAGAGGGATCCAAGAAAAATATCAACTTCCATTAATAAGATGACCCACATGGCGTTTGGCCCTAGTTTCCAATTTTAACACTCCCTCTCAACCAGGGAGAACTCCATCCACTGATCCATATGTTTGGCTATACTATCTCTGCCATCAGTGCCCTGCATTGCTCTGCTCTACTCTGATGAACCATGAAGAAGAAGAATTGGTCGAGAATGTCTCATACCATTCTCTACTAACCCGGAGTCAGTTTTATTGATCCCAGACCAATATCATTAGAGAGTGTCTCAAACCACTCATACTGATCCCAGATCAGTTTCATTGATCCTAGATCAATGGAGGTCATCCTAGCATAGGGAGTACGGCAAATACAACGATGCGTTCACCAATAGTACTACTATGGTCTCTAACCCCATTTTCCTACTCATTGATCAGATGAGAGGTACTTCCCATGAGTCCCAGACTGCATGAGTAGGATGCCTTGACAAGAGAACTAATCATCTTGTCCCTAAGTCGCCTCGGGGCATCACAGGGGAAGGTTGAGCCATTCACCCTGTACACAGCGCACCATTAGGGGAGGGTGAGTCGCCCTATGGTCACATGTTGCTCCAGTAGTACCCCAAGCTCCCCGGAGCTCCCAGAGCTCAATGCATGCAACATGCAGGACCCTCATAAGAGCGTCTCTCAACGACTCCAAGTCATTCGGGAAAGTCACAAATTTGACCTTTCCCTAGGGCTTTGACAAAATCTCTGCAACCTGTACATCAATCTCAATGCAATGGAGCCTCCTCGCTCATCAACATACCATATCCCTGATAAGGTAGCATTCGATGTCTATCTGCTGGAGCAATCATAGAATACGGGATTCCTCAACAATCGAATCCCCCCTAGTTGACACAGAAGATCACGGTGGTATCCATCATGTGTACAAACAACTCACTGAAGAGCATCCACAAACAGGCAACATCATACAAGATCATACTCGTAGCTATGTATTCGGTCTCGGTGGTGCTTATAGCAACCGACTACTACTTCCTGTTCATCCAGGATATTGAGCAGAACCCAAAGAGAACCAGCACTCATAAGTGCTCTTGCACAATGCCTGCCTAATTAGCATTAGAATAAACATGCAGCTTTATATTTCCGGCAATGTATCTCAATCCATGAGAGATTGTGCCCCGAAGATATCTGATAAGATTCTTGGCACCAATCCAGTGTTGCTCAACCATATATGAGCTCACCATGCTAATTGCAAAACATATATCCGGACGGAAGTTCTCCAAGAACATCAATGTATATGAGTTTATGAAACTCGGAGACATTTCCCAAATTTGGTCTGGCATCACTACAATATAACTTTTGAAAGTTAAGATTCTCGAGGTAGTCACGGACTTGCAATTTACCATTCCACATCCGGAATCCAACTCCCTCTTACTTCTGCAAATGATAGGGTCTGCACCTGCCAGAAATAGGTCATCCTCAGAAGGTGCTGATATGAGAGGTCTATCATCCACAACCTTCAAGTAATGGTTTGGATCGGCTTCACTCCTAGTGAATCTCAGCTTCATCAGACAGCTATCAATCCTCTCATACTACGCCCGGGGTGTTTTGCTTCAAGCCATAGAGGGCTTTCTTCTACCTGCATAAATGAGATTCCCAATCATGAATCTCAAACCCCTCAAGTTGTTCCGAACCTGTGGACCTGCTACATGAGGGGAATGGTTCCCTTATAAGATTTTCCTTCGATACATCTCAGACATGTACCTTCATGCTCCATTTGAATTCAGGCATCCCTATCACCATCTGACTCACATCGGGTAGGGCCCCATAATAAGTAGACCTCTGGTGCTATAGATGAGATGTGTCAGCTAACATGGTCCCCAATGGACCATCCTGCAACTTGATACAAATTGCCAACCCTAGACCCATGAGTAAAAGCATCTATAAAAATTCCATTTTCAAATACGTACCTTTCCATCGATGAATGCCACCATGAAACCTTTGACTTCCATTGCCGAAATGGACACCAGGTTCTTCTTACTATCAGGTACATAAAAGAGATTCTGTAAATGAATCGAGTTACCCTCATTCAATTGAGGGGTAACATTTCCTACACCCTTTCCGGGATAGGTGGCATCGGCTCCAAGTATAATCCCACGGTTGTTTCTATCTATTACCAAATTCAAGAGAGCACCTTTCTATCCGATGAAGTGCCTTGAAGCACTATAATCAATAAGCCAAATTCCCACAAAATTTGAAGGAGAGGGCCAATACAACATAACACTTCTTTATCTTATCAAAAACAACATTTGATTCTTCATACCTGGGGTTCCTTGCTTTCTCTGAAGAGTCGGCCATTTCCTTAATGACCTGCATTACTTGTCATTCCTCTGATCATTGAAGATGTCCCTGAAATGATTGTTATCATCGTCAAGTGATGTGTTCCAGCCATTTGGACACTCCATCGCATAATGGCTGAACTTATTACAAACAAGGCATCTGCCTTTCTTTCCATCCTTAGATCCGAACTTCCCATTGAAGTGATCTGTAGGCCATCAGAAACTTTTGTTGCACCATTCTGATAGTATTCTCTACTCCGATTTCACCCTTGGTGAATTAGAAGAGGGATGAGGAATTCATTGATCCTTTTGTCCTTTCCCAATTGTCTTCGGTGATTGCTCTTTCACTCTTGCTTGGACTTTGTCTTCACCTCAGCTCTGATACCATGTTAATTTTAGGTATGTTCTAAGCTTAGAGCAATTTATTTCAATTTTCACAGTTAACTCAATATCTTTTCCAAATTAGCAATCACATTAGCATTAAAACAAATTGCAGATAGAACATAAACATAAATCGCAAAAGACAAGCCAAGACGAGAGGACATAAGATGTGGTGCTAGCCAGGGACAAACCCCAATGTGGGGAACCCTTGATCAATTCTTCTTATATGTTCTTCAATAGTTCAGCAGAGAGAGAGAGTACATTTACAACCAAAGTCAACACTTAGAATTTCTAGATAAGAGAATAGATCATCTCTACAAGAGATCAGTTGAAGACATGCTACTTCAACTGATTCTCCAAGGTGACTCCTTCATCTATCATTGTGCTGCATCTCGTCATCATGCTGCACCTCACCGTACTGCACCATGCTGCACCCATCATCACATTGTTGGACCTCATGACCATGTTGTACACATCATCACATTGCTGGACCTCATGACCATGTTGTACACATCATACCGTTGCACCTTATGTTGCCATTGTTGTCCCATGTACCATAATGTTGTCCCACTGTTAGTGACATTACCATTCCATGTTTGCCAAATTATTGTCCCATTTGCTTGCTCCATCAAGCTTCATTGTTGTCCCAAGTACCATTGCTGCACTTTGCTGCACCATGTACTAGCTGTCCCATTTAGACACGTTGTACCTTGCTTCCCCATGTACTAGTTGTCCCATCTAGACATGATGTACCTTGCTGCTCCATGCACTAGTTGTCCCATCTAAACATGTTGTACCTTGCTGCTCCATGCACTAGTTGTCCCAACTAGACACGTTGTACCTTGTTGCTCCATGTACTGTTTCATGTACTTGTTGTCCATGTATTGCATCATGTACAGCTATACTACTGTCCCACTGGAATTTTTACTGTGTATTTTAGTTTATCTGTAAAAGCATTTTCAGAAATAAAGAAGAGCTCTCAAACTGGTTGTCACATTGACCAAAAATCACTGTTATTTTCTGTGTGTGGCTGTCATAATTTTGTTGTGTTTTATTTTTGCAATTTCAGCAATTGTGAAATCTCTAAATTTATGTTTTCAAAAAATTATTGTCATTTCCAGATTTTAGAATTTTTATCATGCTTGGATTTAAAACTAAATGCATGGAGTGATAAGGAAAACTGATAACCAGAGTGGGGGTTGAAATTTCTTTAGCCTGAACTCCTGAAGGTCTGCCAACTGACCTCATGCCTGAATTTGTGTCTGTAGATGCTGAAGTACAGTGTGAACTGTCCATTAGTGGACCACCCTGTGAACTGCTCTGCAGACTACCCTGCATGCTGCCCGAAGAACCACCCACATGACTCTGAGAGCCACTGCTCACTGATGGACCTGACATTGTAATCGATGTACCTCCTGATCTCTGACCACTGGATCCCTATGACTGACTCAGCTGCTCCTGAGGGTCTGGTGACTCTGGATACTCTAACTCACGTGACCTCCTGAAAGCTCTCTCCTCCTCGAACTTCACATCCCGCTTGACAACCACTTTCCTCTACGCAAGAATATAAATCCGATAAGCTTTCGAGGTCTCGCTATAACCCACAAAGATGTCCTTGTCTGCAGAGGGCTCTAGCTTGGTCCTCTTCTCCTTGGGGACATAGGAATATGTAAGGCACCCAAAGATACAAAAGTGCCCAACATCAGGCTTCTTCCCAGAAAAAGTCTAATCCGAAGTCACATTCCCCAAGGCACGATGTGGACTCCTATTCTGCAAGTACACAACAGTGTTGCAGGCCTCTGCCCACAAAAATAAAGGTAACCCCTGATCATGAAGCATGGCTTTGGCAGCCCCTACAATGGGTCTATTCTTCCTCTCTGCAACCCCATTTTGCTGGGGGTTGTAAGGAACTGTGAACTCCCTCCTAATCCCCGCCTCAGCACAAAAATCAAAAAACTCATCAAGGGTATACTCCCCTCCATTGTCCGACCTAGGGACCTTGATCTTCCTACCTGTCTGGGTCTCCACAAAAGCTTTGAACTCTTGAAACCGCTTGAAGACCTCACTCTTGGTCTTCAAGAAATAAATCCAGGTCTTCCTCGAGTGGTCATCAATGAATAAAACATAGCACTCATAGCCACTTATGGATACATGAGACATCCGACCACTCACATCAGTATGAATCAAGTCAAGGATCCCAGTCGCTCTGCTGCCACTGCTGGGAAAAGGGGATCTGGAAAACTTCCCCATAGCACATCCTCTGCATATATCAAGGTGATTAGAACTGAAATCTGGCACACCCATGGTGATCTCTCGCAATGTACTCAAGGCTCCATGATACATGTGTCCCATCCTGCGGTGCCAAATCTCACACAACTCTGAACTGCTAGATCTATTGTCGGTCCTATCTCGGGTGTTGCTACTTAATGCCATCAGGGGCTAGAATGAGAACTTGTACACCTTGGCATGGCGCACACCAATCACTCTAGCTGAAGAAGTTGGAGTTCCCTTAGGATATATAAGCACCTGCCCTCTGTTGAACAACACATCAAACCCTCTGTCCTCAAGTGTTGAGACGAATATCAGGTTCTTCTTCATTCCAAGCACATACAGAACATCTGACACTTTCAAGGGAGGTTTGGGTCTCCTATCAAATGTCAATGTCCCCACACTAACTGCTCTAACCATGCTGTAATCACCAAGTACTACCTCCATATCCATATCATCCTCTGAAAGCTCTGAGAAGTACTCTCTGACTCTTATCATGTGGCGAGAAGTGCCACTGTCAACATACCAAATGCTAGAAGATGCTCTGCTAGTAGCGGGGAATGCACACTCCCTCTGAACCTGTATGCCAAGTGATCCTACACTAGTGGCTTCACAAGCTATGAACCCAAACTCCCGACCAAAGCTCTCTGAGAAGCTCTCTATCTCTGCAGAAGCTGCCATGGGTTTGTCTCTCCCTTTCTTGTTCTTCTTCTCCAGACACACAACATAGTGTCCCAACTTTTGATAATTCCAACATTTGACTTTGGAATAGTCCTTCTCCTTGTTCTGTTGCTTGCCTTTACCTTTGTCTTTGCCTCCACCGTTGGAAGCTTGCTTCTTTGCTCTGCCCTTCTTGCCTCTTGCTAACAATGCCACATTGTCATCCTCCTCCACCTGTTTGGCTGCCCCAGGATGATTCTTTCTGATCTCATTCTGAATTCAATCATCCCACAACCTCTCCCAATCGGGAAGGTTTTCCCGTGCAACAATGCCATCCACAAAATTCTCCCAAGTCTTGGGAAGACCATTCAAAGCAATCCTCACCAACTCAACGGGTGCAATGATCTCACTTACGGCTACCAACTCATCTCTCACTGAAGTGATCTTTGTGAGGTATGTTGTAGCACTGTCAGTCTTAGCCATTTTAATGGCCTTCAATTTCTCCTTTAGGACCATTTTTATGTTTTCATTTGAGCTCTGGTAAACACTAGCCAAGGCTATCCGCATCTCATGTGCATAAGTCTTTCCTCTCACATGAGGAATGGCATGATCTTTGATTCCTTCCAGAATCAATCTTTTTGCCTTAGCATTCTTTTTGTTAAACTTTGCCAACTGTACAGGGTCAAATTTCAATAGGTACTTCTACTGAGTTCTGTGTGGTATTTACCATAATGCCCCAGACTTCTGCTTCCTCAAAGATGCTTTGGATTCTTTCCTTCCATGCACGGTAGTTGTTTTGTCCATCCAACATGTCTTCCACTCTCAAACCCAAAGACATGTTTCACTGTCCTACCAAACTGAAATTTTCAAATTTGTGGTAAAGGTTTCTGTTTTCTGTGTAAAAATCAGCATGCTGTAATTTTCACTTTGCTGTCCCAAACTTCACTTTTCAGCGAACCAAGCTCTGATACCATAAAGAAATTTCAACCCCCACTCCAGTTATCAGTTTTCTTTATCACTCCATGCATTTAGTTTTAAATCCAAACATAATAAAAATTCTAAAATCTGGAAATGACAATATTTTTTTAAAACACAAATTTAGAGATTTCACAACTGCTGAAATTGCAAAAATAAAACACAGCAAAATTATGACAGCCACACAGAAATGAACACAGTGATTTTTGGTCAATGTGACAACCAATTTGAGAGCTCTTCTTTATTTCTGAAAATGCTTTTACAGAGAAACTGAAATACACAATAAAAATTCCAGCAACCACAAATTACAACTTATCTCGATTTTCGTGCTTGAACTCCACCTCGAAAATTGTGCCAATCAGCGAACAACCAAAACAAAAATTTTCCAACAATAAAACAACATTAAATGTTGTACGGCTTGCCTCAAAAAACGTGCCCAAAACTTGTCCAGACCATACGGATTTCAGCAGTATGGTTACCTCGAAATTCGTGCCCTTGCTGTTGTCCCTCTTTATTGATTTTTGTGCCTTTCTCCTATTGTACATTTTTTCCTTGGGATGCATGCCAATAAATATTGCTACCCATATTTGCTGAAATTTCTTCTTGCTGCTCTCCTTCACTTCCTCACTGCTCAGAAATTTTCTCCTTGCTCTCTCTTCTCTTTCTCTCAAATGTTCATGAAAGAATGAATTGATCTTTTTCTCTTCTCTTCTCCTTTTACTCTCTAAATGACCTTTTGGGCTACCCTAAGATCTAATGGCTGAGATTCATTTAGATCTGTTAAAGTCACATGAAATGTAAATAGCAAAGATGGATGATAAATATTGAATGCATTATTATTGACATGATATACATTTATAGTACATTTGTGGGACCGTTGGGTTCCACATCCCAAGGTCTCTTGGATTCTCGTGGCTGTTCACATTCTACACCAACCCATAGAGGATTAGGTGTCCAACATTCCCCCCTTTAATCTGAAGGGGTATGTATGAGTCCAATAAGAGAATTGTAATACAAAATGTGCAAAAATGCATGGCAGCACTAGACTGAATGTGCTCTCTAAAATGTTGGTATAAGGGGGGTGGTTTAAGGATGACAACCAACACTAGAACACTTAGTGTAGTTCCCGAAACTCTTCCAAGTTTGGCATGAAGCTCAGGTCTTCTGCTAGAGGAAGTGCTCCTGATGTTTTGAAGAGGGAAACCTTCAACCATGAAAGAGAGGTCTCAACCTGTGATGGTTTAAGGATGACCAACAACTCTGGAATGCTTAATGCAATTCTTGGAACTCTTCCAAAACTGGCAAGAAGCTGAAGTCTTCTGCTAGAGGAAGTGTCCCCAATTCTTTGAAGAGGTATTACTGACTGAAGGCATGCTCAAGGGCATATTTGTCTCTGGTTACAAGTCTGAATCTGGTATGGCAAGTTGTGGCTCAGGCTCGCTTGATGTGGCTTTGAAGCTTGTAGATGACCATCATTTCCCCCCTTGTCAGATACAAGGTGAGAAGATGAAGAGATCTCAACTGTAAGACTTTTCAATATTCGAGAACAAATCCTGTTGTATGAGAGAAATATCTTCTTGGCTGTTGAAGTCTATTGCCAAGAAGCGATCCATCCAAGATGAATCTTTGTTCTTGCAGGAGGTTTGTTTCTGAAACATCTATTTGAAGAATGACTGGTTTTATGACAGTGCTTACATGGATGAAGATCAAAACAGTGATCTTTCATGTGGCCAACTCGGTCACAGTGTTGGCATTTCACAATCTGTTGTTGTTGTTGTGGAAGAGGGGCAGAATCTGGAACAACTGAAGGTGAACTGTCATGAAGGAATCCAGCACTCTGAAACTGAATGGGCTTTGAGTAATCTGGAATATCAAAGGAAACCACCTTATCATATCCAAGACCTGTTCTGTGCTTGTTGTGGACAAGCTCTTCCTAAGGTTTGATGACCGACTTGGGAAGTGCAGACTGAATTTCTGCATCTACATGTACAACTGCTGCTTCATTGGGTACAAAATCTGAATGAACTTCAACAATATTGACATGCTGCTGATGGGTGGTTGTCTCAATGTTCTGAACAAAAACAGGTTCAGAATGATGTCTATTTTGATGTAGCTCTTCTTGCTGGAATTGAGATTTGAGCTGCAAAAAATCAATTTTCTCATGTGCATTTTGCAGACAAATTATAATATCAGAAAGTGTATTAGACCTAATTTTTACCATTCCATCAACAGTGGAATGAATTAGGATATTTAACAACTCTAAAGTCTCATCAATTCTATCCATTGTCTCAGCAAAGAAATGAAGAATACCAGTTGTGCATCAAACCATCATTGAATATATAATGCAAGCATAAATGTCTCTTGAATCATTAAGTGATGCCACCCATAGAATTTCCTTCTTCACCGCACCAGAGGAGGAGCACAACTGTCTGAGGAGGATTGTCAACTAATGTACGAGGTGCTACACAAGGAGTGGGCCTTCCTCCTAGTATTTAGATGGCAGTGAAAAAATATTGCATATACATATGAGATAACACAATTGGAGGGGTTTTCCAGCATCAGTTTGAGAAACTCAAAAATACGTTGTCCAATACCAAATCTTAGGCCCGAATTTCAGACCAGACTTTCAGATGTGATAGAAAATCCAATCAACAATCAACAAAGGATGCAATGATATCGTAGCTCCTTTCACCAGCAATGGCCCATAACTCCAAGCAGTTAGCACAACATCCAAAACCGAGCCTCTATAAGGTGATATACAGCCTCAATGCATATGAATAATTGTGGCCTTTGAATAGACTATAACTTGGCCCAAAAAATATCCAGCACTAGTCCAGACTGCAAGGACTAGTACAATTGGCTACATAACACTAAATAGCATCACGACATACTGCAGCAGCTTCAGCATGCAATTACTCCAACCACCCTTGTTATCAATAACGCCTAGGATACTTGAATTCAATTGAGAGATCCAACTTTTACTTCCTCTTTCTCTTGAATGTAAGTTGCGAAAACAAGTTTAATATTCTCAAAGATATCTTCCCTTGTCTTCACTGCATCGATCTTGCAAACCTTCCCCTTTGAGTCTAGTAATTGAAAACTGGTAGACTTGATTCAGAAAAGACCCTGAAGCGCTTAGTTATTGTCTCTACATTGTCATCAACTCGGCCTAGGTTCCTACTCAGAAGTCACCTCAACATCTCTTCTCAGTTTCATCTGGTGTTCGTTTTCCATATTCTTCCTTTTCAATTACAAATCAGGCAAAAAAGGCAGCCATACACAAATTGTGCCCGCAAATTCCTGTTGAAAGCCAGTCGCCTAGAACCGTGAAGGTTGTTGAGGTAAAGAGACAGCGAGAGGAGCCTTGCAACCTTGTAAGAAAAGGTTTCAGTATATATGCATTGAACTTGGGGCCAAGGCGTCCAAAAAGCAAGTTGCAGTCTCTGACCTTCAAAACCTTACAAATACTGAACAGTAGCAAGCAGTTTGCCGAGGGACCGAGGTTGAGCAGCGCAAAGTGGAGCAGCAAATTGGAGCAACACTATTATGCAACGATATTATACGAGTTTTTTTCAGTACTTTGGTTCCCAGATAGGTTTTACACAGAGCCTCTAATTAAGCTATGTCCAGCTTCCGAATTTTTACATTGAACATATGCGCTTGGAGTGTGCAAGAACTGGTTAAACTAGTATGGCTGGTGTTCGGAACTTAATATAATTTCATTTCTCATAGAAAATATTTATGCACGTCTCGTTGTCTTTCTCAGTGGCCATATAAGCATACTCGACTCCATTCTCCTTGAACCAATATTGAGTCTCACTACTAACTCTAGGCTTTATCGTTGGCTAGTGTGCCAAAGCTCTACGTTGGTAATGAATTGCGTTCTGGTAACTGGAGGTGTTGGTTTTATTAGAAGCCACACCACCTTGTAGCTCCTTGAAGATGGCTACGAGGTTTATATCATCAAACATACTAGGGGATTTAGTTGATCGACAATTCCGCCAAAATCTTCACCTTTTTTGGAGATCTAGTTCTCAAAGGCATGCGAAGCAATACACTGTGTATAGTAATTTGAATGCACAATATATGTGGCACCTTGGAGGGCAGAATGCAATAAAAATTCGCTTCAATTTGGCATTGAAGTGCTCCTTCAAACCCTAGACCATACTTGTATCTAGGCGTTTTTCATCATTCCCATAGCATCGTCGAACCTTTGTTCTGTCCCTGCTAAAACTTCTGCAAAGAGCCAGAAGAGGTTGGCGACTCTCCAGCCAGGTCAGGGAGCGTTATCTAATATTCAACAATCATATGATAGAGGCAGATTTATGACTGTTGGGCGGTAATATAGGCGGTAGTATTAAATAGCCAGTGTTATATGGGGATACATGTATATGCGGTAGTTATATATATATATATATATATATATTATATATATATTAAAATGCAGTTAACAAACCACAGCTATTAGATAACGTAATGGGAGGCATTTTGGAGGCACTCGGCATTAATAACACATCCTGGAGGTATTCCAACGTTATTTGTAAGAGCAAAGTTGAGTGTAGTCAATGGTAATACCATAATCGAACTTACATTCATGCATAGGGAATCACCAATGTTCAGATTCAATATGCTGCTTGGTCTCTTCTACGCATCAGTCTCATAATAGTGAGGTCAAGAGTGCAGGCTTGAGCACAAGAATAAACATCTGACAAGATAGGAACGTCAGAGTCGTGAGCAGCTCTGAGTAAGAAGGGGTGTTAACTTCAAGTTGCCAGAAGTCACAAAATGAACGAATCCTCTTAAAATAACCAAGTAATCAGACCATATCAACAGGCCACAAAACCAGTGGATCAAAATAAATAGGCAGAGCAAGAATACACCTACAGCTCTGATACAATGTTAAAGTCACATGGAATGTAAACAGCAAAGATGGATGATAAACATTGAATGCATTATTATTGACATGATATACGTTTATAATACATTTGTGTGACCGTTGGGTTCCACATCCCAAGGTCTCTTAGACTCTCATGGTTGTTCACATTCTACACCAACCCATAGAGGATTAGGTGTCCAACAAGATCTAGGGATGAAAATAAATATGCACTTAATTCTCACTTTCTATTTTTTAACTCACCCACTTAGCCTTTTATTTCCATAGTCACTTTTTCACTTTCTAATTCTTCATTGACTTTAATAAAGTCACTTTTAAATTAGAATGTAACTTTACCACTTATAAAGTCACTTTTAAATTAAATTGACTTTACCACTTATAAAGTCATTTTAGGAGAAAAGTACAAATAATTTTTGGCACTTTTCCCTAGGCCAAATATCAAAGCCTTAGGGAACCACTTGTCCTCTGGTACCCAAATTTTAACAAAAAGGAATGACATGACAAAGGAAAGTGATGGATGGTTGACCCTACATATGAAGAAATTGATGATATCGAAGTCTTGAATCATCAGTCAACTAGAAGACCCTATAAAGCACTGATGATAGAGTCCCTAGGTAAGAGGGTGCTCTGGGAAGTTCCTATGAGCAAAGGAACTCAAACAAGTTTCTGAGTGAAGAGAAACTTGGAACTCGTCCCTGGTTAAGAGGGAGAGTTAGACACAACATTCTTGTCTTCAGTTTGGAAGAAAGAATGGAGCATTGTGTAATCATCTGGCATCCGACACTCTTTGAGATGTGGTAGGGCATCCAAGACAAGAGTGGGCAAGAAGATCGATATTCTTGAGGGTTGGGAACCCAAGATGAAAATAGTCCTAGTAGGGCATATTCGGAGAACACTCGGGTGGGTATGACCCTAAGCGAGACAATGATGATGCGTGTTTATCAGTCATTGATCTCGCCAACATTGTGTGCTCTGATCTATTTAAGAGATAGAGCTATTAGTCAAGGCCTTGCTATATGGAAACAATGTTGGTTGAAAATGATGCTATAATAGATGGATAACTAATTTGACTCTTTGCTTATGAGAACTCTTGTATTGAGAATGTCCATGTACCATGTATGAATACCTCCCTAATTAAGAGGGACTATTGAAAATAGTGTAACTAGGTTCGGTCTTCATTATGTCAAGTTTTTGCATTAATGTATTTTTGTATTAAAAGAATTATTTTTGCTCTAATTAAGAGCTAAACACAAGTCATGCAAAAGTGAAGACAAACATTTATTATTTGTGTAAATGTAATGAATGTAAGTCCTAGATCATGAAAGAAATACTCAAATGTGTACCCACAAATTTACTCAAGAAAAATGCTCAAAGGAAGGCTATGGATTCACGTCGGCTTAGCTAATTAATCAAAGAACATGTCGGCCTAATCTAGGCTCATGTCGGCTCAATAAATGAGAGGACAAACCTATATATAGGCTACGTGTGGCTCCTCCAAAATGCAATTCAATTCATATCTCTCATGAAGAAGAGCAGCAGCATTAAGGTTGAGGAAAGAGAAGGTAGCCGCAGCACGAGAGGAAGTTTGTCCCCTCATACGAAGCCACCATTGAACCTACTCCTCATTGCGACATTCAGATCTGGGTTAGGGTCTTGCATCACGTAACAGTGTGGATGGTTTGAAGGGCAGTTCTGGCCGGAAACAAAACAAAGGAGGCTGTAGTTGAAAGGTGCGAGGGTATCGTAGGGCTAGGAGAGCCCTAACTCCATTCACGCATATACATACGTTCTGAAATCTAGGGCTTCTACCTTCACTGTGTTGACAGTCAACGTTGTTGCCTTGTGAAGTCCTATAGACAAACTCTAATCATAACCTTCGCAGCGTATGATAGATCGAGGCTAGGAGAGCCTATCCGAATTGTTTGGTGCAGACTGTCATGCTCATTCACTACAGAATTGAACAGTGTGATTGGGTACACATTTTGAGGTATTGTCTTTTGATGTTGAAGGCATTTCTGGGTCAATGTTTGGGTCATGTAACTTCTCAATAAAGATTCGATAAGAAAGAGTTCAAGGGTTTTTCCTCTCAAGTTTTTGGAGAGGTTTTTTCCCTGGCATGGTGCCAAAATCTTGTGTACTTGTGTATTTGATCTTCTTGTTTTTGGTAATTGTTTGAAGGTAATAATAGATAAGAAGCAAAATATAAAGAAGTAATATCTCAAGCAGTTATCATAGTAAAGAGAAATAGAACAATTGCATTGCCCTTAATTTCTCAATAGCCATGGTATTGATAGGAAACAAAAAAAAATTGAAGTATGTCCACCTCTATAATCTTTAATAGACAAATCTTTTACGAAAATAAATCCTCGCTCCAAACAAAAGATCATATACCAATTTAAAATTTAACTTGATCATCATATTAGAATTAAAGTATTATTACAAAGAATCTTATAATTCAAAAAAGTGAAAACAAAATGCAAAGCCGCCCATAATACACGAATTCAAACATTTCAACTTAAAGTTTTGAAGTCGATATAAAAAAATCAAATTACTTCCACCTGGGCGTGAGCTTTTATTTGACTAATTATTTTGTATGGCAACGTGATATCAAAATTTTGGGCATCGTAATTTAATTAAATTATATGTGTGTGTGTGTGTGTGTGTGTGTGTGTATAATTCCAAGTGGTGATTGTGGATACCTTGGCTCTAATCCCAACAGCCTAACGTTTCTTTTCAAAACCTTTGCGATGATAGAAGCATACTGCAAACCCTAGACTTTATCATCACACTTGAAGCAATGACACCAAATCCTAGAATATCAAACTTCTACTAGGGCTTAGTTACAAACCCTAGAACATTGAACATCAACAATTATGTTAGCACAAATATACATCTAGGATTTCATAGTCATGCGCAAGCATATCATAACAACATATATCAAGCGAACCCAAGACACAAATATCCAAACACTAGACATATAATAATTTCAATTAGGCTAGGGTTTCGATCAGACGAACAATCACATACCTATGGCTTCATTCCTAGGATATCATCTTAGCCAAAATAAAGGACTTGCTTATAAACCCTACCAAACCATAAAAATCTATATAACACAGCAAAACCTAAATTTCCAAAACTCTAAAGGTCTAGGATTTCAATACACAACAAACCCTAAAGGACCAGGGTTTCTATAATAGTATCAAAACCCTAAACATCAAAAGAACAGTATTTTTCTAGAATTTTATCAGTAACCCTAAGACTATGGTTTTCACATTAGCATAGACATACCCTTAGGTTAGGGATTTCCAGAGAACCTTTTTAGGGTTCCACAAAAATGATCAAAAGTATAAAGAGGGTAGATTTATCTAATAATTAATCACCCGAATAAGAATCTTTATGATTCAAATTTCAGAGAACTAGGCACAACGATGTTAGTAATGTAACTCAAATTTCAAAAGATAATGAATGTACCTTCTATGTTAAGAGAATTTCATAAATTGTATAGTCCAAAAACATACTTGGAGATGTTTCTTAACAAACCTTGTCGGGATTTCTTGAAGTGGTCTTTTTGTATTAAGCCTTGATATTTTATACCTGCAATAAATACTTTCATGCAAAACATGCAATACCAAGAACATGATGTTCATTTTTAATCTAGATTTTCTATGCAACAATGGAGAATGGAATGCTAAAAAATCAAGTTATCTTTTCTTCCAATCAACACTAGGAATTTACTTCACATCCTAGATTACCTAAAAAACCTTGAAGATAAGGATGAAGGTTCTTATATGAGTTTTCTAATTGACATCTAGGGATTACAGTCTTTACCCTAGACTAACTATAAACGAGGATTATATGGACCATCTAAGATTTTTATAATATTAGAACATTGAAAGTCTAGGAGCTCATTTAAATAAATATACATACCTTGTGTTTACATACCTTTGATTTGATAGTCCATTAGACTTGTTGCATATGCATTTAATAAGGAACGGTGAGAACACTTAATTGATTTCTTTGAGTTGGTTCATTGAATGCCCTTTGTTTGAGGAGACTTCAAGATCGGATATCGTCCATATTATGAATGTGCCTAGGATGACTGTCCTTTTTGGTTACAATGATCAATTTCTTTCATTCGAGTTTCAGCCTTTGAATTTATATGACAGTCCAAGGTCAACTTTTTATATCATTGTCGAGGTTCATGGTTTTGAACAAAGGATCTTCTCTCACTCAATATATTTTTGTATAGCTAGCTTCTTTGATGATGTTGTATTCACAAGTTTTGTATTTCAGACTACTTAAAAGGAGCCTTACACCTTTTCTTTTTGCTCCAGACAACTCGATCCTTAATTAACCATTTGGTCCTTCAATGTATAGATCAGGGAGTAACTTCATTTCCTTCTTGCCAATAAGGTGATCTTCAACCTTGTTCCACCATAGCTCTGATACCATGTAGAGAAATCCACTAGGCAGCAAGTTAATTGATTTCTCTTATTATGACATTATCTTGTGATGTTTCATTATTAGTTTTCCTTCTTTCGATTTATCTTTTTATTATCATCAGGACTAATGCCAAACAACAAATAGAAAAGGACACGAGATGTAGGCACGCAACCAGGGCAAAACCCCTATGTAGGGGAACCCCAATTAAGTAATTCTTCCTTCTATAGATTCAAAACAAATGTGAGATGACCAAGACCCTTATAACCTAGACTAGAGACTTCTTCCATCCATCAAGTCAACCTTGTTCCATTATTCTTCAGTTCTAAGTCCTGCATGTAGTATTTCGTTCTTTAGTTTGTACTCAACACCTCATACTTGCAACAATATGATAACCCCTGATAGATTTCGGTGTGATGCATCAATCCTACAACAAAGTCAAGCTTCGGTCTTGTAGTGGTAGTATGCAATAACATTATCCTGTAATAAGTTTCGGTCTTGTAGATGATAACATAATTCTGCAATGTGCTTTGGTCCCATAGAAGTAGCATACATATAACATAGTTCTGCAATAGACTTCGTTCCTATAGTGGTAGCAACCAAATGATAACACAATTCTATAATGTGCTTTGGTCCTGAGGTGATAGCTTCAGTTTTTGGTCCAACAATGATAACAATCATTGCAATACAGTGATGCCTCGATCCTGTGGTGACAACCCTAGTTTAAGTCCTTGGTCCTATAATGATGGCCTAAGTTTCGGTCCTGTGGTGGCAGCCTAGACTTCGATCTGTAGTGGTGGTGGCCCTAAAACATTTCGGCTTGCACTGACACTTCATCTCCTTGAAACTTCGAGTTGTTCTTCACTTCAACTTCACCAAATTCCCTCACTATAATTCACTGAACTCTTCTCGGAAATTTCCCAACATGTATCTCTGCAATTTGAGCGAAGTCCACGTGCCTATATATAGTTGTTTCCCACAGTGAAATAAGTCGACTTGAACTTTTTGTGAAGTCGAATTTTGGAGCATTTGTTTGGAGGCCGACTTAGCAAGGTGAATTGATAGAGGAGTCTTTTGACAAAACAAATTTGACTATGAATTCTATAAAAATCTTAAAAGCCTACAATGGAGGCTTGACCTATGACAATTGACCCAAGCATGAAACCCATTCTTTAACAAGTCAATTTAATTAATAATAAAATTTATTTTGATAAATATATTTCATTTTGACTCAAGTACAATCATGAAGACCAAACCTAGTTACATTCTTTAATACAAAGGAAACCTGCTCTCCACAATTGTTTCTCTCCTCATCTGTTAAAATTGGCAAGTAGGGCCAAACTCCATGTGGGTCATCTTATTTATGGCAGCTGATATTTTGCTTAGATCCCTCTCATCGAGAGGTGTAGGATTGATCTAACGATCATCCGATTCTGATAAGTATTCATGGAGTTATGAATTTATTTGTGTTATAAGACAATTCGTCAAGGTTGGCCAACAACCAAATTACCCCCACATGTGCTCAACGTTTTAGTATAAAAGGAAGATGACTTGAGAGTCATTTTACACACACTTCACTCTTGATTTCTCTCCACTTGTTCTGGGTTTTAGTGGAAGAGAAATCTAAGAGAGAAAGCCCCAAATGCAGAAGATAAGGAGCCCTAGTATGAGACCTGGACACAGTCAAGAAGGAAGCCTACCCGTTGCCCTATACGCTGGTCTCTACAAGCCATAGCCGCAATCAAGGAGGGTTACTATGATACCCTAGCCGCAGGCCACTTCAAGTGATCGAATTGATGGATGGAGGGACAAGATCTAGGGCCAAGAAGGCAGGCTGCTAGGCTGAGTAGAGGGAAGCGAAACGCAGGAATTTAAGTGGTTGTTTGGGCACGTTGAGGAGGTTGAAAACTATAGCAAGCTAGGCCGCAGGCCATAGCAAGCTGTTGGAGTTATTTCATGGTTGCGTTGAGAGGATAACGTGGCATGGAAGGAGCCTCTTCAAGGCTGGCCGCAACACTAGAGGGCTAGTCTTGCTGTGTGTTGGGTTAAGGTCAGTGGCACATGCACTAACCAAAAGTGCAGTCACAGCAATGGCAACAATTGGGACAGCAACAATAATGGGACAACAGTAATGATGGGACAACAACAATGGCATGCTAACAATTGGGACAACAACAATAATGGGACAGTAACAATTGGGACAACAACAATGGCATGCTAACAAACGAGACAGCAGCATGACATGGTGCAACAATAGCCAATTGGGACAGCAATACGGTAAGCAAGGTACATGCAAGCACATTGGGCAAGGTGCAGCAAGCACATGGTGGCAAGCATGGTGCTGCAAGCACATGGTGGCAAGCATGGTGCTGCAAGCACATTGGGCAAGGTGTAGTAAACACATGGTGGCAAGCATGATGCTGCAAGCACCTAGGACAGTAGTGTGGCAACATGTTGCAACAATGGCACATAGGACAGCAATGGTACATGATGCAGTACAGTGAGGTACAG
This sequence comes from Pinus taeda, assembly GCA_000404065.3. Taxonomy (NCBI): domain Eukaryota; kingdom Viridiplantae; phylum Streptophyta; class Pinopsida; order Pinales; family Pinaceae; genus Pinus; species Pinus taeda. Next base: position 249,697 of record APFE031004630.1, on the reverse strand, counting down.
GGTGAGGCAGCACTGATGAGTGCAGCAAGATGATAAGGTATAGCAAGATGTTGCAGTACAGGAAGGTACAACAGTATGATGTGTGCAGCATGGTAATGAGGTCTAGCATAGTGATGATGGGTGCAGCATGGTGCAGCACAGTGAGGTGGAGCGTGATGACGAGGTGCAGCGCAATGATAGGTGATGGAGTCACCTTGGAGAATCAGTTGAAGCAGCATGTCTTCAACTGAGTTCAGCTATCTCATGTATCATCTACTTAGAAATGATCTATGCTCTTATTTAGATAAGTCAACGTGTTGACTTTTGTTGTATATGTACTATCTCTCTCTCTCTCTCTGTTGAACTATTGAAGAACATATAAGAAGAATTGATCAAGGGTTTCCCCACATTGGGGTTTGTCCC
>APFE031004630.1:236034-247943 GCA_000404065.3 Pinus taeda | reverse complement strand
ATATATGTTTTGCAATTAGCATGTTGGGCTCATATTTGGTTGAGCCTCACTAGATTGATGCCAAGAATCATTTGAGATATCTTCAAGGCACAATCTCTCATGAATTGAGATACACTGCCGGAAATGTGAAGTTGCATGATTACTCTGATGATGATTAGGTCGGCAGTGTGAAGGATCGCAAGAGCACTTCTGGGTGCTGACTCTCTTTGGGTTCTGCTCGATATCCTGGATGAGCAGGAAGCAGAAGACGGTTGGTTTGAGCACCGCTGAGACCGAATACATAGCTACGAGTATGATCTTGTGTGAAGCTGCCTAGTTGTGGAAGCTCTTTAGTGAGCCGTTTGTACAAATGATGGATACCACCATGATCTTCTGTGTCAACCAGGGGGGGATTCGATTGTTGAGGAATCTTGTATTCTATGATTGCTCCAACATATAGACATCAGATACTACCTTATCTGGGATATGGTACATCGATGAGCCAGAAGGCTCCATCGCATTGAGACTGATGTATAGGTCACAGACATTTTGTCGAAGACCCAAGGAAAGGTCAAATTTGTGACTTTCCCAAATGACTTGGAATTGTTGAGAGACCCTCATATGAGGGTCCTGCATGATGCATGCATTGAGCTCTAGGAGCTCCGGAGGGCTTGGGGTACTTCTTGGAGCAACAAGCGACCATAGAGCGACTCACCCTCCCCCAATGGTGCATTGTGTATAGGGTGAATGGTTCAACCTTCCCCTGTGATACCCCATGGCGACTTATGAACAGGATAAATGGTTCTCCTGTCGAGCAATCCTACCCATGTAGTCTGGGACTCATGGGAAGTACCTCTCATTTGGCCAATGAGTAGGGAAATGGGGTTAGGGACCATAGTAGTACTATTGATGGACACATCGTTGTATCTACCGTACTCCCTATGCTAGGATGACCTCCATTGATCTAGGATCAGTATGCGAAGTTTGAGATACTCTCTTTTTGATATTGATCTAGGATCAATTGGAACTGACTTCGGGTCAGTAAGAGTGATACAACTCACTCTCTTGGAATTGATCTGGGATCAGTAAGAGTGGTTTGACACACTCTTCATATGGAACTGACTTCGGGTCAGTAGAGAATGGTATGAGACATTCTCGATCAATTCTTCTCCTTCATGGTTCAGCAGAGCAGAGCAGTGCAGGGCACTAATGGCAGAGAGTACAGTTTGGCAGATGGATCAACGGATGGAGTTCTCCCTAGTTGAGAGGGAGTGTTAAAATTGGCAACTAGGGCCAAACTCCATGTGGGAAATCTTATTTATGGCAGCTGATATTTTTCTTGGATCCCTCTCATCAAGAGGTGTAGGATTGATCTAAAGATCATCTGATTCCGATAAGTATTCATGGAGTTATGAATTTATTTGTGTTATAAGACAATTCATCAAGGTCGGCCAGCGACCAAATTACCCCCACATGTGCTCAACGTTTTAGTATAAAAGGAAGATGACTTGAGAGTCATTTTACACACACTTCACTCTTGATTTCTCTCCACTTGTTATGGGTTTTAGTGGAAGAGAAATCTAAGAGAGGAAGCCCTAAACGTAGAAGGTAAGGAGCCCTAGTATGAGACCTAGACGCAGTCAAGAAGGAAGCCTACACGCTACCCTATATGTTGGTCTCTACAAGCCCTAGCCGCAGTCAAGGAGGGTTACTATGATGCCCTAACCGAAGGTCCATGATGCCCTAGCCACAGGGCACTTCAAGTGACCAAATTGATGGATGGAGGGGCAAGGATCTAGGGCCAAGAAGGCAGGCTGCTAGGCCGAGTAGAGGGAAGCTAAACGCAGGAATTTGAGTGGTTGTTTGGGCACGTTGAGGAGGCTGAAAGCTACAGCAAGCTAGGCCGCAGGCCATAGCAAGTTGTTGGAGTTATTTCATGGCTGCGTTGAGAGGATAACGTGGCATGGGAGGAGCCTCTTCAAGGCTGGCCGCAACACTAGAGGGCTAGTCTTGTTGTGTGTTGGGTTAAGGGCAACAGCACATACCCTAATCAAAAGTGCAGTCACAACAATGCCAACAATTGGGGCAACAAAAATTGGGACAGCAACAATAATGGGACAACAATAATGATGGGACAGCAGCAATGGCATGCTAACAATTGGGACAGCAACAATAATGGGACAGTAACAATTGGGACAGCAGCAATGGCATGCTAACAAATGGGACAGCAGCATGACATGGTGTAGCAATAGCCAATTAGGACAGCAGCATGACATGGTGTAGCAATAGCCAATTAGGACAGCAGTATGGTAAGCAAGGTACAACAAGCACATGGTGGCAAGCATGGTGCTGCAAGCACATTGGGCAAGGTGCAACAAACACATGGTGGAAGCATGATGTTGCAAGCACATGGGACAGCAGTGTGGCAACATGGTGCAGCAATGGCACATAGGACAGCAATGGTACATGATGCAGTACAGTGAGGTACAGTATGAGGCAGCACTGATGAGTGCAGCAAGATGTTGCAGTACAGGAAGGTGCAATAGTATGATGTGTGCAACATGGTAATGAGGTCCAACGTAGTGATGATGGGTGCAGCATGGTGCAACACAGTGAGGTGGAGCGTGATGACGAGGTGCAACACAATGATAGGTGATGGGGTCACCTTGGAGAATCAGTTGAAGAAGCATGTCTTCAACTAAGTTCAGCTACCTCATGTATCATCTACTTAGAAATGATCTATGCTCTTATTTAGATAGGTCAACGTGTTGACTTCTGTTGTATATGTACTATCTCTCTCTCTCTCTGCTGAACTATTGAAGAACATATAAGAAGAATTGATCAAGGGTTTCCCCACATTGGGGTTTGTCCCTCGCTAGCACCACATCTTGTGTCCTCTTGCCTTGGCTTGTCTTCTACGATCTATGTTTATGTTCTATCTGCAATTTATTTTAATGCTGATGTGATTGTTAATCTGGAAAAGATATTGAGTTAACTGTGAAAATTGAAATAAATTGCTCTAAGCATAGAACATACCTAAAATTAACATCATTCCATCAATCTGCTCTTATAATCTTTCGCTAGAGCTTCAACGGCCATGATTAAATCATCATCAATGGCTAAGATCATCTTAGACTTGATCCATGTGAATCCCTAGAGTATTCTCAGTCATACTCAATTAATTCCCTTTAATTAATCGATTTCCCTAAGTTAGGCTTAGGCGTTTTTTAATTAACAATCAATTAATTTAATTGAGTGGTCTCTAGGTGTTTTCTCCCAAAACTTTTCCTAGGTTTTGGAGATCTCATGTTCCTTAGTCCCTTAGACACAAATCGAGACTAGAACAACTGTTCGATGCTACAAAAACTAACAAGATGTGCCTTGATTTTGAAAGTGGTGTTGAACTATTTGCTCGGTTTTGCTACGCCTTTGATTATGGAAGGTTACAATTATGGGCAATACTACATGCATCTCTCCACACTAACCACCAAACATCGACATGCTTAATTCACCAAAGTTCAATAAATTTACCGCACATTTAACATCAAAATGCAATGCCCAAATTATATTAATATTTCAGTGGATACATTAGTTGTTATAAGTAGCTTGACACGGTATACTAAGTTCAATTTAGGAATTGTAAACCTATAAAGTATTTTGTTGTGATATGCTGCTCTGTACCTCATAGAGGCATTTCAAATCCATGTGTTATTTTGTTGTAATGTGGTAGTGTAAGCTTCAAAGAGGCATTATTATGCATTGTCATTGTAAATCCATGTGTGGTTATATGCTATGAAAGGACAATGATTCTTGCTGTCCGCTCTAGGTGATATGCACCCTGAGACAACACTTGAACGTATGCCACAGCATGCAGATGGGATAATCTATCTTAATCATGAATCCTAAGAAATCCACTGCAACAAGGGATAAGAATAAAATTCAGTTTCTTGGGTACTGTAACTATACAGGTATGCCTAACTCATTTTGAGACACGGCATACATATACTCACCTTTCATATGTATGCAGGCAGTCTCTTTTCTCTTTAGCAGGAATTCTCTTCCTTTCAACTCTCTTGGTGATATTTTACAGAAAAATGTGAATTTGGAGATATTGAATGACCTTCAGGATCTACCTTCAAGGGTTGTCGTTGTAAAATCAACCGATTTTTCATGCCTCATCTTGCCCAAAAGCATATTAAAGAAAAATGTTGGACTAATATTTATTTAATTAAATTTTGACACGTCAAGCTGATGGGAAGAATTATTCGTATGGTGCAGTTTTTATCCATCCTTACAACAGATTGATGAGAGTGGACCAACAACTTTCATATTTCCAAACCCGCAAAATATCTCTAGGTGATCCTCTTCCTTTACACTGATAATATACATTTTTTATTTTAAACTGTACATGCCTTGTAGAATGGTCTACAAGTTTAGTAAATTCCCATTATAGGAAAGAAGCAAATAGATTTGGCAAATACCTACCAGCTCCTTACAGTCATTGGTTATTACCAGTTTTCTTTACCTAAAATTTGATGAATTCAGAGGATTGACGTCCTGATAACTTTTGAAGGGAAGGATCAGTGAAACCTAAAGCTAGAAAACTAATATAGATTATCCACAAACTCGTACATATATTATTGTTATTTTTTAAATTTGGGCATGAAAAGTTATCCGAGGAAACTTAAATATTTAAATACACGATGGGAATGCAAACAATGGTACTGGAAACTACTCTTAGAAATAAAAGAAGCTCGTTATCCAAGAACAAGACAACAGGAAAGTTATACATACTTGACTGTCAAGAGGATCACTCTCACGAGAAACTATCTGCTGCAAGCTCAAAATTGCAAAGGATGTAGCTACGATTGGATCTGCAGTGAGGTGTGGCATGGCTGCATGCCCACCCTTTCCCTCTATTACAGCTTCAAAAATGCCTGATCCCGCCATAATTGGTCCTGGGGTTGATTCTATAGTCCCAGTTGACAGATTAGGTGCAACATGCATTGCAAATATAGCTTCTGCATCTCCAAGTGCACCTTCACGAATCATGTAAGCAGCACCTGCACCTCCTTCTTCGGCTGGTTGGAAAATAAGTCTTACAGTGCCCTTCAAGAGTTCATAGTAGAGCAAGAAACGATTTACATTAACCAAATGGGCAGTTGTATTAAGCAAGAAACCATATAAAATGAAAGGATACGACAACCAAACACATTTGCATTGCAGTTAAGAATGTAAACATCAGATTAAGTAGGTTTAATATATGAACTAAAGTAGACATATGGCTATAATGAAAAACATATAATCCGGACAAAATTTATGTTTAAATTAAAAAACAAATTCGAATCCATCTAAGGAGATGCCAATATACTTTGTTTCGAATCCATCTAAAAGAGATATAAACATAATTTGTTAACATAACGAACATCCTACAGTAGAGCACCTGGAGTTTATCTTTGTGTTTATAAAGCAATTTGGCAGCTCCAAGAAGCATAGTAACATGTGCATCATGCCCACAAGCATGCATTTTGCCGATGTTCATACTCTTGTGCTCCCAATCCACGAGCTCCTTCACATTACAAGTCAAATCACTGAATTAGTAAAGGTCAAATACCAAGCAGGGACAAACAAACAGTAGTGAAAGAAAATTAGTAAAGGTCAAATACCCAACCAGGGACAAACAAACAGTCTTAAAAGCATAAATAAGATAACGTACTCATTCCGTTGTGGGATGGAAGCATTGTTGTTCCTCCACGATGATAATACAATCTTGCCTCAAGTCTTATGTACCTTACTTCCCTTATCAGGCAATGCGGAGGTCTGATGCAAGTCAGGAAGACTTTTCATAGCCTCGTAGATGTTTTTCACTATGTTGCATGAGTTTCTGGAACGTGGAAACATTGAAAATTTGGGTACAAGTGTCTGGAATGGCTAGAGGTTTCTCCAAAATTTACAGGAAATGGCTAATCTGGGTGTCTTTCTCCTCAAGTCTCTCCTTTTTATATATATAAAATGTCAAGTTGATAATTCTCTGACACATGACCAGTCTTTAAAACAATCCGGCTTAAAAATACAAAAGAACAATTTTACATATGTTTCTCTAGTTATTCTTAAGAGAAAAAGCAGAGCAACTCTAATGTTTAAACATTGACTGCCACATACAATATGCACACACAATCATCTTCTGCGATAGATATACATAAACAACAAAAGAAATACTCATCATTATGACATCCCAGATATCGCCCTTACCTGGAGGTACCACACGCTTTCTTGATGGGAGGTACCACACGCTTTCTTAACCCATCAAGAGATTGCTCCAGATTCTCAATTAAGGATATCGGTGTTAAGGATGTCTTTGGCCTTTCTTCCTGTAAATGTTTCAATATAAAGGATGTATTTGGCCTTTCTTCCTCTAAACATTTCAACATAGGCTCATGTTTTGTGGGAAGTTCAATATGTTTCTCTATCTAAGTCCCTTGACACGGGGATTCGAGTACATACAAAATTCAAATATCTGCATAAAACCTCACAAACCTCATAAACCCTCCCAAACCTCATAAACCCTCATAAACCCTCACAAACCTCATAAACCCTCATAAACCCTCCCTCATAAACCTCATAAACCCTCACTTTTTGGGATTTGAATCCCAAAATCAAGACATGAAGTGCCCTAACGGGACACGACCGGGATTCGATGGTGTTGTGTTAGGACACATGGTGTCCCATTTTAGGATTCGAATTCCCATCGAATCGTGTCGGATTCGTGGGATTCGAACACGTGGCCTGTTTTTGGACGAATCCGGTTTCATAGTTCTCTATATGCTTTGTATTCCCCAAACCTTGGAAACGCCGAAGCTCCAAAAAAACAGTTTCGGTTTTGTATTCTCCAAACCTGGGAATGCCGAAACTCCAAAAAAAGAGTCTTCAAAGCTCCCGGAACTTTCCCCATCTCCCATTGACGCTCCCACTGAAAAAGTAATGTTCCCATAGGCATATAGTTCCAAAGCTCCAGCGAGCTGGAACCATTGGAATAGGTTTCCCACCTCTTGGAAGTGGTTCCGGTGTAACAGAGTCATATGGATTGTATCATATTTGGCCTATGGGCTATGAATGCCTATTTATATAGGGTTTCATGTCATTTTGTGGAATCATATATTTGTAAATAACAAGGTAAAAGATGTAAGGCTTCTAAATTCGAAAAATTAGGAAATTACTTCTAACATTGCAAACACTGAAATTTAGGAAAAAACAAGGGGTTTTTTTTTTTTTTTTTTATATGTCGATTGATGTCTATCCCAGGTTGTCCTTGTTCCCATTTCACTCTGGTTACCAAATGGCTAAAACCTCCCAGCCAAACTGGGCACAATCCTTCATACCCAGCTCCAAAATACTTCACAATCGAAGTATTCTAGCCCCTGTGCCCAATTTCCCTCTCTGTTCTCCTCCTCTGATCTCTCTGTGTACATGGATAAATACGTTTTCTTAGGCGGTCACTGTCTCATCCACTGCCCTCCCCAAATTTTTATTTGCTTAGTCGTGCATTTACGTGTAACCTCCAAGTGTTTATTCGTATAAGTGAATATATATTTAGAAGGCCGATGTTATGTTAAATACATAACTTTAACTTTTACATTTTTAATTATATTATTTAAATACAAGAATAGTTATACCTAAGTATATTATCAAATATTAGTTACATTAAATAATTATTTTTAAACTTTTAACATTTTAATTATAATATTAAATTAAAATGAATATTTATACATATTTACATTAACAAGATTGTAAGTGTAAAATTTATTTAATAATTTAATATTACGAAAATCATATATACATATATATATGGAGTGTCGAATTTTAAGCAATATTTCCATTTCTTAATGATTTAAGTACTTAATCCTTTTATCCTTCGTTTAAACATCTTTGGTAATTATTTAATAAATAAATTAGCGTAAAGCATGCGATATATGCATATATAACTATCATATGCATATCTTATGTCTACTAATACTTTTGGTTATAAATCTTTTTGCTTATAAATTAAAAAATGATCATTACATTTTTAAAAAATCATTACGCAAGAGTCAAGACAATATAGATTAAACTATTTCTTTATGTTATTATAACCACAATGATGGAATTACATTTTTTAATCGAGATGTTGCAGGCATGAGCTTCATGACATTAACCCTTAAAGGTAGAATTGCGAATGAGTCAGACCATTTAGAAGGCACTAGGTTAATAAAAGGTGCAAATACATAGGCAAGCTATTTATAAAATATGTTCATGTTTGTCCGCAAATAAAAGCTAAATAACCAAATGTTCCCATAGGCATATAGTTCCAAAGCTCCAGCGAGCTGGAACCATTGGAACAGGTTTCCCACCTCTTGGAAGTGGTTCCAGTGTAACAGAGGTTTTTCATAAACCCAATGTGTTATTAAAACGAAAAACGAGTGTAACAGAGGTTTTTCATAAACCCCAATGTGTTATTAAAACGATAATTGAGAGCAAGAAAGCTGCTATCTCCACATAATCCCCTTGGTATAAGTGCTGAAGTTTCCTTAGAGGGAACTGTCCAAACCCTGAGACACATTTCATTATCAAATTTTGTTGTACTGTTTTTATCTTAAGAATAGTCGTAACTTTATTCCTGGCAACTACCAGTAGACTTATTCTGCTATCTTGTTTGTTCAGGTCAAGGTCATCCATGCAAATGAAATTGTTTTGGAAATGTTAATAACCAGCTAAAAGGAGTGTTGTGTTTCTCAGGAGCAGTCACCTAAATTTTGATGTTCTGGCTCTCAGTTACTTTTCTAGCACAGTTGCAAGTTCCTCGTGCCAACTCGGTGCCTGACTGATGGAATCGATGGCCTAAAAGAGCCAGGTCAGCGTAGAGGCATCCATCTAATGGTACGATGCCGTATTTCTTTCTGACGAAAATAATTACTCTGCTCCTAGCACTTGACAATCTATGCGATGTTGGGTGTTGATGCAAACCCCTGCTTTACAGCAGGCCCTAAATGGCGGCCAGGATTTATGGATACTCTAATTACTAGATGTCCCTCTCAGAAGGGCTCAAAGCTTCAAACCCTAACCTATTTGCTTGTTATCAGTTATCCAGGAGCCATACCTTAGCCTCCCACACCTTTTGATGAGGTAGTGGACTCAAAATTCCAAATCTTTGTCTGGTTGCTTGTTACCAGATCCAGGAGCTACCACTCAGCCTTCCACACCTTTTCATGAGGTTGTGGTCAGTTACTCTTTTCTGTCAAACCTGACATGTGATGAACGTTCGATAGAGCGCAAGTGGGGCTGAGCCCATAAATAAATGAACTTCACGCACACCTTGAGCAGGGATATAAACGTCAAAGCGGCCACTGATTTGATGAAGGGTAAGCCCAGAAATAAAGCAAGTTCAAGTGAGAGCTATTAAGCAGAGAGGCGCAATCTTCAGCCGGGTGTACGTTCAAGTGTATGTTTGTACTGTGAGATTAAGCCGATATGTCTACTGAACTAACCTATGTAATTATGTATAAGTCTAGTTTAAATGTTTTCATATATATCACTCTAGTGTAAATGTTTACTCATCAATTTGTTTTAGTCATGTTAGAATTTTTGTTTTAATCATCAATTTATTTAGTCATATTAGAATTTTTGTTTTAATTAATTTGTTTCGATCATGGCGGCAACGACCAGGGAAATCATACCAATGGTAGTGGCGTAGCAAAAATAAAGTTAGTAGTGAGCATCCCTCCTCTAGTAAAGTTAGTCTAACACTTCTCACAAAAATATTCCATATCGTTTGTTTGTTAGATGATATTGACATATTATAATGGTGGATTATATAAGAAAATAAAATAAAATTTTACTATTATAAATCAAAAAGAAATATATGTGTTTATATTAAATTTTTAGAAGTTATGTGTTTATATTAAATTTTTAGAAGTTATGGTTGGGGTTCAATTTTATGCACTTGGGCTTATTAGAAAGTGATGTCTACATTAAAGATGTGGGTTAGCGAGGCATTGAGACTGACCAAATAAGAGTGTTGGTGTCTTTGAATTTACTGGATGTCATTGAAGTTGGCTATAATTTCATTATGATCTTCATGTTTTTCTTTGAGGACACGGCTCTACAAAGTTTTCATTTGCCAGTGAAGAGTGATGGAATGGAGATAATGGCTCCCACGCCCCCTGGTATGGTCAATGTCGAGAACCCAGCTTGTATTTCAAAATTTGAATGGGCATGTCAATTTATAGCAGTCAAGGCTTCAAGGTGTGAATTTCCTCTTGAACTTTAGGAGGAGTAACATGGAGGTAAACTTTAGTGGTTTATGAAGCTTGGGTTTGGGCTTTGGGTCTTCCCAAAGAACTATGACCCCCAAATCCACACCTTGGGTGCATTCTTTGCCTTGGCATGATGCCTAGTAAGGACTCAAACTAAGCACTAGGGGTTCCGAATAAGGTTGTAGGGAAATGGAGAGGCTATGTGGAGGTCGGAGTGCAGTAGATTGAAGGGGAGGGCACTATAACCGATCTAACTAGAGGAGCTAGGATTGAAGCAACATGAAAGATAAAGGGAAAGGGAAAGAGCTTTAAATGAAGGAGAGAACCGAAGGGATGAACACAACAATAAAAATTATCGAGAAATTAGCCTCAGTGATGCAACTTAGATTCCTAAGCTCAAGATAAAAAAATACTAATACAATATCAATCAGAGTTTAAGGCCAATGGATATTTTACCAAGTTGGGAGCTACATGCGTGCTCCATTCATCGTTCATTGGTTCCTAGCTATGACACCCTCATTGGAGTTTGTTCAATCTCCTCTCTTGTGCCCCAAAGACCATAAACAGGCAACAAATTTTCCAAGCAACAAAGTAGTAAGAGCAAAGGAGGTCCAGGCCAAGAGGGTTAGGGCCTTCCTTCACTGGATCACCAAAGAGCCAAATGTTGAGGGCGGGAAATCTCACCTGCAACTTGGCAAGAAAGCAATTGTAGAAAAATGGCATAGCAGGCTCGAACAAAGTAGGAAAGCGCAGAGGACATGAGCGTTACCATATTAATTCATTGTGATGTCATGGCCCGTAACATGTTTGACTGCATTGGGGGAGTTGGCCACGTCATCCCCTTCCTTAACACCTTGAGAGGCTGCAGGGTAGTGGGTATTTCCTAGCCCAACACTTCCTCTGCTAGTTCAATTTCCAACACCCCATTGGGGTATATTAGAATTTGTTTGAATCGTAAATTTGAATTTGTCTCAAACGTGGATGGCATAAGGATGCCTAGTCTTGGCTCGACCATTGGGGGATAAAGGAGGAGATCATCTTGGGGAATAAGGATAACATTAAAAATATTATTACCTCTAAATTTAAGGATAAATCGTGGGATGATAAGGAACTAGAGGAAAAAAGGAAGCTAAGGTATTATAAAGAGACGATCAACCCTACCTTAGCAAACCAAAATTATCACTCTATCGTGATGAGTACTAAGAAGAAAATGAACATTGCAAGGATAAGAACTAATTCTCATAAGCTGCGAAGTGAAACCGAGCGTTGGACTATTCCCAAGGCACCCTCTACCAAAGAATATGTTACCTTTGTGATACTAAGAGGATTTAAGATGAAAAACATTTTCTCTTAGATTGCTAGACGCTTACTCACATTTGTTCTCATTTCCAAAACATTTGCCACAATTCCAACATTCTTGACATTGTTAAGTAACCGAAACTATATGACCTTGGAGAGTTTCTCTCCCTTATTTTTTTAATCAGAAACATAAAATTTTAAAAAGTAACAAATAATCTCTTACTTTTAAAAATTTGATAGTTTGCATTAATCTTAATAGAAATTAATCATCATCATAATTGTAAAATTTAAATATTAAAAATTCTTACTTAATTTAAAATATATTTATAATACTAAATTATA
>APFE031004630.1:212334-227635 GCA_000404065.3 Pinus taeda | reverse complement strand
CTCTCTCTCCTCTCTCTCTCTCATATATATATATATATATATATTAAATTTTTTTTTTTGTTATTAATATTTTTTAAATGCTGGGGTTGGTAGGAGCAAAATTCTTTGTGGCAAGGGATAGAAATGGTTATATCAAAGAAAATTCAACATTTGATGGTATGAGACTCAATGATAGTTATCCAACAAGTGAATAAGCTAAAAGAGACCTCCGATAGTGATCAATCTTCTATTTTGCAGAAGATTAACAACCAAATCGGAAAATTTGAGACCATAAAGTTTTATCGTGTTAAAAGGAATTTGAATGTGAAAGCAGATGTCTTAGCTAATGAAGGCTTTTCCTTGGATAAAGGGATGTTTGTACAAGATAAAGAAAGTCACATATTTAAACCATTGCAATGACCATTGTAATCACAACTCAACCACATGGTGGAATTCACATTATAAAAATGCATAAAGGATTAAAGGGTCCTTGGGAGCCCCCTCATATACATGCCATAGATTGTCCTTGGTTGGGAAACACTTTGAAATGCGTAGAGGTAGAATGGTGGAATTTATTAAATGATGGTACAGGGAATTCAATTCACACCCAACCATTGAAAGAGTATTACTACGAGGAAGGGGACAACTGGTGGCCAGGTGCCACCCTCAGTAACTGCATGATGGAGATGTGGATAAAATTCATTTACAAGTTGATCCTAACACACTTGATCTCCAACTTAGTAATGGATCTTATCTCGATCTCCAGGAGTAAAGATGCAAGACATGGATTGATGGAAAAGGGCATTAATATGGGTGGTTAGTTTATAAATGGCCGTAAGCTTAAGAAGGATATGCAGGGAGTGGCAAACATAGGAAATTCATTTCATAAGACATGCAAAATCTCTCCCAGAGCTATGGTTCGTGTCTGGATTAGCCATCCCCCAGGTGATCCTTCCAATCATGAAGCAATAGGGAAGATGGAAGGGGCGTAGCAGAACATAATTGTGTAGGAGAATGTTGACATAACAAGTTATCTTGATTACATAATGACCACCATGGAGCAACTATTTCCTTTGTTAAAAAATCAAGGGGAAATGTTGGATTCCACAAACCAGGCACAAATGCTTTTTGTTAATAAAACAATTGGTCTTCTCGAAGTCAATTTAGAAATGTTGCAGGTAAAGGTGGACACGTTGGACCTCCGTTTGGAAAATCTTGAAGCCACAACCCAATCTGGAGAAGAGGAGATTAAAGAAGGTTTGGAGTACCGAGAAGAAGCAAGATCTCCTTAACTTACTATTCCTAATTAGTTGGAGCTCGAGGAGAAGGTAGCTACTGAAGAAAATGTTGAAGAAGGGACATGTAATGACCCCTGTCGTTTCACATATATATAATTGTAATGTTGGCCACAACATGAACATGCATATGAACATGATTAAACGTGAAACTGTTAATGGGAAATAATGTAAACATATATAAAGTCATGTGCATGGATTTTGTGATCCTATATGGCTAATGTGAATGTGTTTGGTTACATTAAATTTTATATGGTTAATGTAAATGCATATACATATATATTGATAAACACGCGATATACATGTAGATAATCATACTTGGCTATTGAGGACATTATTGGGCTATACAACTAGGCTTACCCTAACTACCCTAAGAACCGTAACTAACCAAGAATCCATATTTGAATAGTAGAAAGGGAAGGAAGTCAAACGAAAGGGTAGAGGGAGAAAGAACTGAAACAAGGAGCGGAGGAGGCACTGGCAGTGGAATCAGGTGCATTGTGACACAAAGCAGGAGGGGTGAACTGGTTTCACTTCAAGGGGAATTGCATTGAAGGTTATTCCATATGCTTTACCTATAACCTATGTCACACAACTTAATTTTCTCTCTTTTTTTGCGAGCATAGGCAGGATAGGTGTGGAATAGGCTTGATAGAGATTCATTCCACAATTTGTGACATCAAGTTATACTATGTGTTTCCTTGATTCTTTGTGCACTCAAAACCAATTATCATTGATATTACTTTATTTTGTTTTATTTAGGAGGCATGATTGAAAAATAGGATTTGTTAGTGTTGCAACGCCCCAAATCCCTCTCTCTATCTTTAATTTGATGATCACTGTCGAAAAACTGATACCAGACCGATTTTTGTGTCTGTGGGCTTAATGAATTTAATGAGGGGTTGGTTGTGGCAATAATTGTTTGCCATGGTGTTGGTTTCCTTGTTGGGGAATAATGGAATGGGGCATCTGAAGCATTCATGGATTTAGAAAGCTAACTGGTGAAATCTGAGTTAGTTTTATGTGCACTCAATTTCGATGTTAATGCATTGCTTTTGTTCCCTTCTAAAGGCATCATTGTAATACATAATCATAGAAATAGACAACTGTATAACTTACTTTGGGATACTAGGCTATTTTTATGTGTATGGAGGCATATTGCCTAATTTCCATTTATTATATCTATGGAAGGGAACACTTAATTACTCCAGTGACTACAACTCCTAGCATGGTGTTGCTTAGTTTATGATGAGTGGATTGGTAGACCCGAAACTGATTGAGGGTGGATGCCTGACCTCTAGAACCCATTCTTGGCTAGTGGGTGGAGGCCTTTGGCTATCATGAATTAGCCTTCCTTGATGAGTACTCAGACCTTAATAGACTAAATTCCTTGTGTAGGGTGGAGTTACTGATACAATCAACTTAAGGGTGGAGGGTCTTGCCTTTGGAGCCCCTTAATGACTGATGGGTGGAGGAAGTTTAACTTTGGAATCCCTATGTCAACCTATAAACACAAAAGGGTGGAGATCAGAGTAGATTCTATGGAATCCCTAGAGGTATGGTCATTGGAACAATCTTTATGAGCTAGGGGGTGACGACTGTAACAACAATTTGTTAATGGTTGGGAGGATAACCATTGTTATGTCCCAGTGCCCATCCAAATCTCCACAGTACTAAGTAACGTATTGACTGTAATCAATAAACATGTCCAGACTGTTAGCGTGAATGTTAAGTTCCATTTTTGTGCATGATAGGTTGATATAAGCTGATAGAACAATGTGTAAAAATTCAATAATAGACAATGTTGTCCATGGCTTCTCAATTTATCAGTAATTATTTATCTCACGCCATCATCGAGTTTGAGTACTTTTCTTTCCTGTATAACCTTTGTCATTTCAGTGTTTTTCTGTACTAGTATTTTTCCTTGCAATTGTAGGAAGGACAATTCCTTTTGATGCAATTTCTATAAGGATTTGAGACAATCATTAAATGAGTCCAATGAAGGTTTCAATGCTCAACATGAGCAATTTATATATGATAATTTGAATATTGATGGCCTCTATATCATATTTTACATATCTCAACGTTAAACAATAGATGCTAAAGTAACTTTAAATTTGGTGGGAAAAGATAGAAATTAAGTACAACAAATTTACTTATTTTTGTTAATGAGCAAAAATGGAAGTTTGTATCTTTAAGAGGAATATAGCATTGCTTGATAAGTTATCATATGTTCATCTTGGTCAAGAAAATTTGTCTATATCCTACAACTTTTTACGCTTTTTCAAGTACCCAATATGTGACTTTATGGAATTTCTTTTAATGCCTCTAATTTACTTGAAGCAACTATTTTGACTATTTGAAGTAGCTAATCTAATTTAATTAGCACATGTCTGTGTCTCTAAATAGTCACAGCAAAATTAGTATGAGGAGAGTTCATACTAGAAATTGTTCTTTAAAATCTTTAAGCTTTATTGTCAGCCAAATTAGAAATAGGAGATTTTAGTAATAATATATATTATAACTGCTACCTAAAGTTCTTGCTTAAAGTACCATGTGTGCTTGAGTGCAACTAGTGTTAATATTATTTATTTCACCTTAGAGGTTGGACCCCACTCTTATGACCCCATTCTGTCATTTTTTCCAATGATGACTGGCTTATACATGTTAGGTTTATGCTAACAATGTCCCGGTACATTTTATTGCCATTGTTTTCTTATTCTAGCCTATAAGGGAAAAATGATGTGATTTAATCTCCAAGGTATCTAACATTAGTCACTAAAACGTTATATGGGAAAGTATAGCCTTGGAAGCACCTGCACAACATAGTGGAGTAAATGGTATAAAACCCTAATTATATAGAATGACAGTCAAAGAAAAATACACATCTTTAGTAAACATTAAAGGTGAATGACATTACAAAAAGTCTATGACTAGTAAATTAGAGTATGCTTGGTTTAATAACCACCTCTAGTTAGCAAATTAGATGGGGGTGTTACAAGTGGTATCAGAGCTCTCAGGTTGAACACTCGGACCTAATGGGATCTATTGTGAAACTGAGTATGATTGCATGTCATTGGTGTTATGTTATCATAACCTCTACAAGGTTTTGTACGAGAATTAAATATTGCAGAAAAATGTGAGTGATGGAACTTAATCTTAGACCAACTTGCAGATGTCAAGGAAGATATCCTCTTGGCTTGGAAAGCTACCCTGATAATATTCAAGGATAGATCTAAATTTCGAGGATAAGTCTGGTTGGTCTGCAAACTTACATAGATAGCCTTCTTAATAAGCTTAAATGTGTTTGTTTAGCTTCTAGGTGACCACGTTGTGGTTTTGGAAATTGTTTTATGCTTACTTTTCCAGAACCATGAGATCTGGTGTTTAAAACTATATCTTGTAATGAATACGATCAATATCACTCTACGATGGTCTGTAAACATGCCCAGAGATCAGGTAGTAATGAATACGATCAATATCACTCTACGATGGTCTGTAAACACGCCTAGAGATGAGGTAGTGTTGCTTATTTAGGGAACACCATTATTTGTTTTACAAACAACGTTTATGAATACCCTTTCTTGTATGAGGATTAACACACTTGTTTTGGAGGATGGTTGTTAAAAATACAATGGCCTATTATTCATTTGACATATCATGCATTAAAATAATATGAAAACCCTACTTCCATCGAATTTGGTTATGAAAGGGATTTGAATAGTTAAATTTTGGATTTCCCTTGTAAATCTTGCTATTTGTTCGCTATGATTGTATATGCTTGAGTAATTAATGAAGTTGAATCTTCTACATCGAACTGGGAAACTTTTGCTATGTATTTATTGTGATAGTCTCCACATGAATGATTATTTAAGGGTTTATTGACTCTGGCTATGGGAAACACCCGAATAACTAAAAATGGTGTTTCCATCACAACCCCAACTATTGTATCTCTTGACTATGAATAAGTACTGGAGTTTTTCCGTGTTACATTTTCAAAAATAATAAGATTTGATCATATGTAAAACCTTATTAAAGGAATTTTCTGGGAAACAAAGGATACATAATGTCCATAGCTTTATTTTTATTTTTGGTTTCAGTCAGATTCAATTATTTTCAAATGTAGATTTTTGTAGATGAAAAGAAGTGAGACTATTGAAGGATCCATCAAATAATTTACCATATTAACTATATTAATGAGATGTAGTTCTTTTGTTCTCTTCCTAAAATTTGAACAAGATTTTTCCTGATGCCCTCTTCTGAAGTTTATTATTTTATTAAAATTGAAGAAGAGTGTTTCTGAAACCTTTGTCTCAAGTTTTTCATTTGTCTTGTGTCGAAAATGAATGTGATATTTGTAAATTTTAAATTGTGTATTATAAATTGTTCAATATGAGCAATATGTCTTAGATTCGTCATGTCTTATAGGTAAGGCATGTATACTCTTCGAGGCATGTTTAGGTAGAGTAATGGGTTCTTCCTATTCATACCTCTTTTTAAGTAAGCTTTTGGAATGTTGGCAGGGCTATGAGAGAAATCAAAAGTTGATATATTTATTGAGCCCGATTTAATCTACTTTGTTTGGGGTTCAAACATAATTCCATGCTTATTAGTCACTCAGTTTAACATATTTGGGAGTATGTAATGTCCCTTAATAATAAATAATAAATAATAAATAATAATATAATAATATAATAAATATAAACAATAAATAAAAAAATAGTAAATAGTAATAAATAATAATATAAATAATAATAAATAATAATTAATTACATGCTCTAAATAAATATAAATAAGAATAAATAGAAAAATAGTAAAAACCAGTTTAGCTATCAAAAAGTAAAAACAAAAGAAATAAAACAAGAAAGCAGTACAAAACAGTAAAGCTATCAAAAAGTAAAAACAAAAGAATAAAAAAGAAAGCAGTAAAGTTGCATGTTGACACATGGAGTGTGTGCATGTGGTTCCCCTTCCAATGTTTGCTCTATTTAATAGATGGGAAGGAAGATGTGAGGCATTCCATCATTCCATGATTCCATCATCCATTCTCTGAGAGAATAGTGTTAGAAGACAAAGGATACCCTGGCAGTAGTACGTTGATTGAGGGCTCGGGGGTGGCCAGTTGTAGCAAGATTTTGTGCAATTGAGCCTACGGTTGGGTGGAGAGTCGTCCCCAAGACTTTGTTGCATTTAGCAGAATTCAACCAGCGTTCAACTAGCGTTCCATAGGTAAGTTGTCTCTACTCGCATTTTTTTTGAAATTTAATGTTAACTAGTTGATAAATTGCGTGTTGATTATAAATCGCTTGATTAATCTAATTAATTACGTGTTGTTATTTCATGGCTGTTACATATGGTGTCAGAGCTTAGGTTCAACTCTTAGGGCCTATAGACATTTTAATGTAGAAAAATTTGATCTAAATGATTTAACGAAAATCAGATGTTAAGCCTAAGGTTGATCATTTAATATATGATTTTAGAAGAACGGTAGCCTAGTCTTCTATTATGTCCTTATACTAAAAAAAAAAAAACCCTCCTCTTCCAAGGTCTTTTTTAGCAGATTCCAAAGTGATTTCCAAATTCCTTGTCATTTCTTTGAGTTGGTCTTGTTCGTCTACAATTGAACCTAATGTCACTTTCATCGTATCAGTTTCTAGATAGTAGTTGACATCCTTCAGGCCCTTTTTTTTTTTCTCTGAAGCAATGGTCAAAACCGGATTCTCTAAACCAATAATATTCTGCATGTCCCTGCTAGCAACTTCTGATTGTCTAGAAGCTTCTTCTAGTTTCTTGCCAAGCATATCCCTCTCTTTCTCAATACAGGACTTCTGCGCATGCAACGATTCAATCTTCTTATTTCGTTCTTCCTTATCCTCTATTAATTTAAGGTGTTCCTCCTGCAACATGTCAAGTTTTCTGCCTGAAATGGCAAGTGAGGATCCCATATCATCTACCTTTTGCTGCAGAATCGCATTCTCTGATTTCAGCTGTGGATTTATATCTTCAACAATGTTATTAATCTAGGAACCCTAAGGAAAATATAATATGAGATAGAAATCCTGTTTCAACCCATATTAGTCTATAAACCCATTTTAATCATTTTTATATCAATAATTTCAAGGAAATTGACTTCTCTTAAATGCGCAGCAACCAGGCCTTGGATGAATTTCATTTATTTCTGTTTTGGCAGTTCTCATTCTGTTACTTTGAATATGGGATTAGTTTTGGTGTTGACTTTCTTCCTAATCAGTTCGCTGTCTCTTGTCGTGTATATCCTATAATTATGCAAAAGCTGTAGTTCATCTTGCCATATTACTCTCATTAATGGATGGGAAATCCTGTAGCAATGTCTGTTAAACAATACGAATTATTCTATGTTTCATTTTTTCTGGGTTTAACCCCAATTAGTTCTTACGAGTTTTATTATAGCATGTATTAAAGTTTTCTCATGCATCTGAACATGAGAGCGGATTCTTGAAATGTTGAGGGTTCTTACTTGTAATTCCTTCATAATTTTTTTTTTCAAGCTCATTCCTCACATCTAAAATAATTGTTTTGGTTCTTTTTTTTGGAGGAGTTGCATGCATTAAGAGGCCATCATATTTACTTGACTGAAAATTTCCTTTTGGACATATTTTAGGTAGAATTTTTTTCTTGCGGGTTTGAACATGGGAATTTTAAGGAAATTCCTCATAAATTTTTTTCTAAAATTATGCCGATGCCGATGTATTATAGCTAATAGGTTTTTTTAGAGTTTCCTGGTTTTGTTTCGATCTTTATGTTGTTATTATCGCTCATAAATGCCTTTTTCTGGAGAACTGGGTATTTGGTACTTGCAATCGGAGTGCAGGGGCTAAAGGCCTTTTTCCATGCGATGACGATATATGAAGGGATAATCCAAAAATATAGACAGGTGAGAGTTTATTGTTGTATTCAGATGCAGTTTATTTAACGCAGGCTTCAAATTTGATCTTCAAGAGGATTAGAGAGTGTTGTCATGGTATAATCTTGGACATTTATTTTTCGAGATCTCGAAATTTGCAGTGGTAAATTGATGGAAAATTGTGTATAGTAGGTCTCAAAGGGCGGGGATTCAATTCGATCTTGAATCCTCACTCTTAAAGAAGTTTTTGTTTAGAAGTGAAAAGGTAATTGATGAATGTAAAGCCCGGTAACCATTAAAGCTTTGTTAGGGTTTGATATGGTGTTGCCTTCGCGGGTGCGCTTGCAGGCGGACCATACTATTAATAAAATGATTTTATTTTGTGTTTTTGGGGAGGGCTAACCTTCCTAGTCATCTGATCCGGTTTTGGTCGGGTGGCAGTGTCTCTTCTTGTTTATTGTGTGTTTCTATTGGAATCTCTCTTTGGTTGTTTGATATGGCTAACTGTCAATCAATTTACTGATTTCGTAAAGCCCCTGCTACGACACGCCGAGGTAATTCTATTAGGTATGGAAAATCTCACAACCTGCTTAGAGAATTTGATGAGGAATGAAATCGAAATAAACTAACTTGTATGTATTTGTCCATTTTGTTAAACTTGAGGTTTAAGGAACGATCGTAGATTAGTTATTTGATGGCCATAAAGATCAAATATATAGAGTAATAATTTAATAACATCCTTATTCTAACGTAAAGTTATGCTTGCTTAACTAGATACTCAAAATATTTCACTCTACACAAAATTTCAATCTATCCTAGCACATAAAGGTCATGAATATGTAGACTTAATATTGTGATGGTCCATCAAATTTATATGTGAATGGTGTGACATATAATTTCAAAAGTCAGTTGGTGAATAAATTTTATTTTTAGGATTCAAGTACCTTATTAAAACAGTGATAATACCTATTAAAAAAAATAAAAAAATCTCCATTCCTATAATGCCACCAATATTCTAAAGCTTTATTCATTCGAATTTCGATTTTATGTCGAGATAACTTTCTAAGTTTTATTTGGACATCATTATTACCTTCCAACTCATGTTTTCCATGGTATAAATAATATAATACTGTAAAATTAGTGGTTATTGATAATTTATGGTTTAAGTATTGTAATAAATAAATTTGGAGGAATGGAAAACAAATTGTGTGTTGAATATGTTGATGTAACTAATTGCATATTCTAAAATCAAGGTATATTCTAGTTTTACTTTAGCTTTTGGCACATGAGTAAGCAAGTAATGTAAAATTCAACTTGATTAAACACAGGGGAGATCATGGCTCCTAAACATCGAAGACAAACCCAAAGCAACCCTGAGGTGGAAACCCCACCTCCGACCACTACAAAGATTGGAACCCCAGTTGAGCAAGCTATATTACATTCCCTTAGGGAAATGACAAATATCTTTAAGGATTGGTCACAAGCCAAGGAAAAGATCAAGGAAATGATCAAGGTAAAGGAAGGGAGTTGGAATGAAAATAGAGGCAAGACCTAAATTCTCAATTCAATGCCAAAGATGGACAAACAACCCTCGATATTATGAAAGAAGTCCAAAAATCCAAATTACCAGAGTTTACGGGGCAAGAGGGGGGTTCAAAAGTAGAAGCATGGGTAATTGGTGTCAAAAGAGCACTTAGCTTTAAGGAATACACTTCAAGGGAAAATGCCCAAATATCAATGAGTCTACTAAAAGGAGACGCTCTATTGTGGTGGGTAAATGAAGAAACAAAGATGCAAGTCACCCCATTGCAAGTCACTTGGAAAATGTTTGAGGAAGCCTTCTGAACTAGGTGCCTATCAGAGGAGTACAAACACCATCAAGTAGGGGATTTCCATATAGTACGACAGAATGGTAAATCTGTCGAGGACTATGAAGTTGAATTCTATGCGTTGGTCCATCACGTGGACTATATGGCTGATGATCAACGTCAAGCTGAAATATTCTTGCATGGACTCGATCCCTTGGTCCGAGTGGGAGTCTCCATGTGGAAACCCACCACTATGGCAACAACCATTAGTTTAGCCAAACAAGTCCTGAAGCCGATAAATATGAAAACACGAATTGTGGTTGATGAAAATACAGGGAAGGAACATCCCACAATGAGGGTAAATAGACTAAGGGGGTAGCCATATAGATTCCAGGGAGGACAAAACAATGTTTCTCAGATCGCTAGTGAAACTTTTTGGCTGCCTCCAGGAGGACGTAGGGGCCAATCCTACTTGAGAAACACCAATAGTGGGGGTAGAGGATTTGGTGGCCAAGGATAGGTACAACGTAAGAATCGAGAACAAGTAGAATGTTGGCAATGTGGAGGTCCACATTATAGAAGGGACTGTCCAAGGTATCAAACTGGGATTAAATAACAGGGACACAAAGCAAAAGGAGGAAGACCACAAAACCCACATTGAATTCATGCAACCACAAACCATCGCCAGGTTGAGCACCAAGCCACAGTGGTGGAGTCCATATGTATGATCAATAACATCCCTCTATCTATGTTAATTGATCCATGTGCCACTGATAGTTTTATTTCTCCTTCAACAATACTTAGATGTGGATTGATAGCTCATAAGAAAAGTAACTTTAGAATGGTAGAAATGGCATCAGGCTCTCAGCAATCAGTGGGGTCAATGGTAAGAGATTGCAGTGTTAACATTGAGGGGTGCGATACCAAGATGAACCTGTATAGCACGACTCTAGGGACTTATGACTTAATTGTAGGAATGGATTGGCTTGAATCTCATCAAGCTATACTGGATTGCTATAATAAGACAATTCTCCTAAAACATGACTAGGGAGAAACCATAGTAATAAAAGGCATTAGACGTGATATTACGCTGCGCCTCATATCAACCAAGAAGGTTAATAAGTGTATGAGGAAAGGGTGCAAGATTTATGTGTTAGAGATGGTTCGTGCTGACAAGAAGTCCTCGGATAAGTTGCACCCACTACTTTTCGAATTTGCAGATGTATTCCCTCCAGAGCTACCAGGTTTGCCTCTAGTTCGAGAAATCAATTTCTCCATTTCTTTGAAACCAGGAATAGAACACATATCCAAAACACCTTATCAAATGACTGTCCCAGAGCTTAATGAGTTGAGTATACATCGTAAAGAACTTCTTGATCAAGGATTTATCTGACCCAGTGTGTCACCTTAGGGTGCACCAGTGATCTTTGTAAAGAAGAAGGATGGAACTCTTAGGTTATGTATTGATTACCGAGATCTAAACAAGGCCACCATTCGGAACAGGTACCCCATGCCTCGAATAGATGACCTCTTTGACCAACTAAAAGGAGCTTCATTATTTTCCAAGATAGACTTACGATCAGGATATCATCAACTAAGAATCAAGGAGGAAGACATACCTAAGACGACATTCAGAACGCGTTATGGACACTATGAGTTTATTGTTATGCCATTTGGTTTGACTAATGCCCCGGAAGCCTTCATGAACTTGATGAATAGTGTCTTCTGAAAATATCTGGATCGCTTTGTCCAAGTGTTCTTGGATGACATCCTCATTTATTCCTACAATGAGAAGGAGCATCTAGAACACTTGAGATTGGTACTTCAATGCCTTAGAGAACATAAGCTATATCGGAAACTTACTAAGTGTTCCTTCTTTGAGAAATAAATTCAATATCTAGGCTATACCATTAGTGGGAAAGGCATTGCAGTGGATTACAGTAAGATTGAAACTATAATGAATTGGCCTACTCCTCGGAATGTCAAGGAAGTACGCAACTTTATGGGGTTGGTAGGCTATTATAGAAGATTTATAGAAGGGTTCTCATAGATATCTAATCCCATCACCCACCTCCAAAGGAAAGGGGTTAAGTTTGATGGACAAGTGAGTGTGAGAAAGCATTTAATAAGCTAAAACATCGACTAATAACTGCTCCAATATTAAAAGGTACCCGACATGGATAAGGACCTTCATGTATGCACAGATGCATCAACAGAAGGATTAGGTGCAGTCTTGATGCAAGATGAAGGGGTTATCGCTTATGCTTCACGTAAACTCAAGATCCATGAAATCAATTATGCTACTCATGATTTGGAGTTAGCGGTAGTTGTAATGGCCTTGAGACTATGGAGACATTATCTGATGAGGCGGCAATTTGAATTAAGAACAGATCATAAAAGTCTTGAGTATATCTTCACCCAAAAGGACCTTAATGCTCAACAACGACGCTAGAGTGAGCTATTTAGTGATTATGATTTCAAGATATCCTACATTAATGGGAAAGAAAATAAATTTGCAGATGCTTTAAGTAGGAGACCTAGACTTCATTCAATATCGTCATTAAAGATAGACTTGAGAAGCCAGATTCTAAATCACCTAGTAGGGGACCCACAATACCAACAAATAAAATTTGCCTTACAAGAAGAGGTACCTATGGCAACCAGGTGGGAAGGATACACCTTAGATAATGATGGATTGCTACGATATAAGGGTATGATGTACATCCCAGGTGATGATGAACTTCGGAAATTAATAATGAAGGAAGCCCACCAAGCTCCATATGCTGCACATCCAGGAGTCCAGAATGTGTACGTGGATTTAAAACAACTATTTTTCTGGACAAGAATGAAAAAGGATATAACAAAGTTTGTGGCCCGATGTTTAGAATGTCAACACTTTAAAGATGAACATTGTCACCCGGAAGGTCTTTTACAACCCCATGATATACCGAAAACTAAGTGGGAAGTTGTTTCACTAGATTTTGTTGGAGGCTTACTTATGACATCCCAAAGACATGACTGAATTATGGTTTTTGTTGATAAATTAGCTAAGAGTGCTCACTTCATTCCAGTTA
This sequence comes from Pinus taeda, assembly GCA_000404065.3. Taxonomy (NCBI): domain Eukaryota; kingdom Viridiplantae; phylum Streptophyta; class Pinopsida; order Pinales; family Pinaceae; genus Pinus; species Pinus taeda. The sequence goes on along the minus strand of APFE031004630.1, from coordinate 214,596 downwards.
AGACCACCTTTGAATTATCAACTATTGCTCAAATTTTCCTAAAAGAAATAATTCGCCTTCATGGAGTGCCCAAAAAGATAATATCTGACAGAGACGCACGTTTTAATTCCAGATTTTGGAAAAGCCTATTACAATCTATGGGAACACAACTAAACTTCAGTACAACATATCACCCAGAGACAGATGGGCAAACAGAAAGAGTAAACCAAGTATTAGAGGACATGCTAAGAATGCATGTCATGGATCAACAAAACCAATGGGATAAATACCTTCCCTTAGTGGAATTTGCATACAACAATAGTTATCATAGTTCAATTCAGGCATCTCCCTTCGAAATCTTGTATGGAAGACCATGTCATACTCCATTAAGTTGGGATTGATTAGAGGATCGAGTCATGTTGGGACCTGAAATGCTCCAAGCAATGGAAGAACAAATGGCCACAATTAAGCAGGGACTAAAAGAAGTTAGGGATCACCAAAAAAGTTATGCTGATGCAAAGAGAGTTGATAGAAACTTTGAGGAAGGAAGCCAAGTTTTTATTAGAATCAAACCCTTTAAAAGTACCTTTAGGATTTGTAAGGGAACAAAGTTGTCCCCTAGATTTTTTGGGACATTCAGGATCCTAGAAGGATTGGACCAGTTGCTTATAAGTTCGAGCTGTCATTCCATCTAAGAAGGATGCATAATGTGTTTCATGTTTCTATGCTTAGAAAATATGTACCCGATCCATCCCATGTTTTGAAATTTGAAAAATTGAGGGTTTCCGAGGAGGGAGTCCTTCAGGTCAAACCATTCTGTATACTGGACAACCGGGTTCGTCGACTTAGGAACCGTGAGTTTGAGTAAGTCAAGGTCCAATGGGACCAATATAGCCCAGGGTCAGCTAAATGGGAAGATGTAGATGTTATTTTTAATGAATTTCCTTATTTACTTGATTAAATGTGTGGTGAACTAATTAGTAGTGCTTACTTAGCTAAGACAGACACTTTTATGGAGCATCTAAATCATGCTTTATTGTTTAAACTTTATGATACATCTAAATCGTACACTATGATTTCAATTAGTTTAATTAACTGTTATTATGTTGAGTATAATTTTGCATGAGGTTCGTGATATAATGGTAGGAGAATAATGATGCACATGTGGTTCTTATAGTGATGATGTATCCTTGTGATGATGATGATATGCATAGGCATTATGATGTTATGTCGAGGTATATTGACATATTCATTTACTACGTGATGATAGGTATTTAATGTTGAGTGCTCATGATGGATATGATATGCATAACGTGGCATAGGAATTATGATGCTATAATATGAGGTTTATTGACATGTGGTTCATTTATTATGTGAAGTCATGATATGTCTTTGATGCAAATATGTTGACGTTATAACTTATGATGGTATTTCATTAGGTGAAGCATGTGATAGTTGCATACAAATTATGACATGCATGAGCATGCAGTTCATTGTTATTCATAATGTTGCGATTAACAATGATGAATGTTCTCATGATGACATGCAAGACTTGGCATGTGGATTATTTTCTATGACACTATGATGGTATAGCTAATGCATTGGTTGCATGTTTAGGTGTGATGATTGACAAGACTCCACAAATGGGCCGAGAGGGCTGGTTTATTTGATGATCTCGTGCGATCCCATACGCACGAGGGAGAATAAGTAACACCATATGGGCTGGGGACAAACTCAATCAAGACTACATATGCCAGTGGTTCCTTTGTCTTGTATAGCTCTTGAGGGCTATGGGACCATCTTGAGGAGGCCAAGTGCCTAATATTGAAGGCTAGGTGCCTAGTATTGTATTGGGATGTCGAAGTCTGGTAGGGGTGTAAGGACTTAGATGCCTGGGGTTGTGCGCCTTAGTGAGTTGTGGAGGGAGTGGGCCAACCTTGCGAGATGCTTGGAGACATTGAGCACTGTACTAGATGCCTGCCTTGGGCAGATGAGGTTTGAGTCAGGCGCAAACCTTGGGGCCAGCCTTGAACTAGGATATAGACCGAGGAGGCTTATGCCTAATTTCGAAAGTGGGAAAAAGGACAGAGATTCCTTGGGATTTCCCGGGTGTTGTGAAACTTTCGATGCCTGCTGGTTATACTAGTTCAGCAGAGGGTGTCAGGACTGTTACATGAAGTAATAAATAACAAAATAAATAAATAATAAAAATAATAAATAATTCAAATTAACTTCGGGACGAAGTTCCTTAAAGTGGGAAAGTATGTAATGTCCCTTAATAAT
>APFE031004630.1:189483-212324 GCA_000404065.3 Pinus taeda | reverse complement strand
TTTTCGGGGCTAACGACCAGATGTGAGTCACTTTCGTATCTTTGGATCACCAGTTTTCTGTCATGTGACCAAAGATGCTTGGAAGAAGCTAGACCCAATAGCTGAGTTGGGGATACTTGTGGGGTACACATATACACCCCATAACTATCGTGTGTTTCTGCCTGCCAGTCAGAGGACCGTAGTGCGCAGGGATCTAAAGTTCGACGAGCAGAGAGCCATGTGAGTGTCACTTGAGAGGGAGCTCAAGTTGCATGGTGATGAGGAACTTTTAGTTCCAAAGGAGGAGGAGCCTCCTGATGATGTGGATCAGCCACATGTAGAGGATCCAGTAGTGGAGACCACCACTGCTGGAGAGTCTACCAGAGACGAGCGGAAACTCTCGCGGGAAGCTGACAGATTGAGGCTAGATGCGAGAGAGAATGTGGGGCAGCCATCCTCTCAGCGCAGACATAGGAGATCTCCCGAGAGATACACTGGCTACATGGCCCTGGTTGGCGAGTGTGTAGCAACCAAACCTTCTTCTTTTCAGGAGGCAGTGCAACAACCAGTCTGGGTTGATGCAATGGTAGAAGAGTACGATTTTATCATACAGAACAGTGTGTGGGATGTTGTCCTTAGACCTGGGGATAAGTCAGTGGTTAGTTCCCGATGGCTTTACAAGGTAAAGCAGGCAGCTGATGTAGTGTTGAGAAACACAAGGCAAGGTTTGTTGCTCGAGGTTTCTCACAGGTTGAGGGGATCGACTACGATAAGACCTTTGCTCTCGTAGCAAGGTACTCATCTATCAGATCGATGCTAGCTCTATCAGCTCAGATGGGTTGGAAGATCCATCAGATGGATGTGAAGACGATGTTCCTCAATGGGAAGATTGAGGAAGAGGTATACATTGAGCAACCCGAAGGATTTGAGACCTTCGATCGCAAGTCGCATGTTTGTCGGCTCAAGCGAGCACTTTATGCACTGAAGCAAGCACCCTGTGCTTGGTATACCAGGATCAACAACTATTTCACCGGGTTGGGCTTCACCAAGAGTGAAGCAAATGCGAACCTATACCACATCATGGTAGATGGTAAGCCCTTGATTATTGTACTTTATGTCGATGATCTGATTTCAACAAGTGATGAGCAGCTGATACAGTTTTGCAAGGAGGACCTTGCAAGAGAGTTTGAGATGAAGGACATGGGCCTCATGCACTACTTTCTAGGCATGGAAGTGTGGCAGAAAGATGGGAAGTATTTGTGTCTCAAGGCAAGTATGCCAATGAGATACTCAGGCGCTTTCACATGGAGAAGTGCAAGCTCATGCAGACTCCTCTAGCTGGGAACTAGAGGAAGGATGATGCTATTTCAGGTGAGGTAGTAGCTGCTACTGTTTATCGGCAGTTGGTGGGTTCACTTATGTACTTCGTGAACACACGACCCGACTTATGCTTTGCGGTGAACTAGCTAAGTCAAGCTATGGTTCAGCCTACCAAGTTGTTTTGGAAGGTAGTGAAGCATGTGCTAAGATATCTCAGAGGCACTACACAATACGAATTATGGTATAGACGAATAGAGGGAGTGAAGCTGCAAGGCTTCACGGATGCGGATTGGGCAGGTAGTCCATCAGACCGGAAGAGCACTTCTGGAGGAATCTTCAACCTTGGTTCAGTTGCAGTTTCTTGGTATAGCAGGAAACAGAGATCAGTTGCACTTAGCTCAGCAGAGGCTGAATAATGGCTGCGAGTCAGGCAACATGTGAGGCCATTTGGATGCGGAAGATTCTAGTGGGATTGTTTGGTCAGATGATGGATCATACAGTGATACACTGTGATAATCAGAGTTGCATAAAACTCTATGAGAATCCAGTGTTTCATGACAGGTCCAAGCATATAGATATTTGTTACCATCATCTACGGGACTGTGTGGTCAAGAGGATCATGATGTTGCAGTATGTTTCGACCGAGGAGCAGGACGCAGATATTTTGACTAAGGCATTGTCAAAATGCAAGTTCGAGTTCCACAAAGACAAGATTGGGGTTGCTGATAATCCCTTTCTTGTTGAGAGGAAGTGTTGAAATGTGCAACAAGAAATGCTAAAAATAGAAGATGCTCAAAAAAGCATTGCTATACATAGTCATTCTATAAATAGCAGTTCATCCATTGGAGGTCTTAGCTACAACGGGTGAAAAGTGAAATTGCAAAAAATAACTTTTCTAAAAATAGCATTTCGGGATCCCTTCTTATTTTAGTCAGTGCCTGGACTAAACATAGGAGTAAAATTCGAATTTGATATCAACAGCAGTTTGGAAATTAATTAATTAATTAATCTTGAGTTAATTAGTTAAGGAAAATCAAACTTGAAGTCTATGTGAGGACATGCAACAGTTTCTCCTTTGATTGAGGAATTTATCCATCAATTAAAGAGATAAGGATGAGTTGTAATATTGAGTTGTAATCAGTTGACTTAGTTTAACTTAGTCAAATCCAGTTAGATTAATTTAACAGTTTGTTAAATTAATAAGAGTTCAGTTAGTTAATGCTTGCATGCATGTAGCTAATGTATTTCAGATAACTGAGTATTCACTCATGGATAACTCATGCATGTCAATTTAGTCAGAGACCCAGTTGAGATCAGATGGAGGGATAATGTACTATTAGTTGCTAGGATATTCCTTGGTGAATATTCCTTGCATGCAGAAGGAATATTATTCCTTATGGATTGCGCAGTTGGACCCGAGGTTATAGTGAGTGTGATGAGGCCAATTCACACATGTGATATCATTGGACCCCAATCAAAACTGCGCAAGGAAATAGGAGGCTTGGAAGGCTTGAGAAAGATATATTCTATGTCTATTGAGTTTGTGAGTTGTATTATTTGATTGCAGAGAGAGTAGGATAGCTTGAGAGTTGATTCTTTTTGTAACTTGAACAAGATTTCCACATGTATGATAATACAGAGTTGGGGTTTTAGGTTGGTGCTTTCCCTAGTGATATACCTTCTGTGTTATGGTTGATTACTTCTCTATCTCAGTTATATTTGTTCATGCTTGATGTTGCTCATGTTCGATTAAGCTTCTGCTCAATTGTTTGTAGAAGTAGATGAAGTGTTTTGCTTTAGTAAATTGCATTACCAGGTGATCTACAGTGGGAAATTTCCACACTATCTGACCTAACAAATCCTACCTAGATCCAGCCATCAATGCAAGATAAAACATTCCTTTTGCAGTGGATTTCTAGACTATAAATGTGACGTGACTGTCCTGGGTGTGGCCTGTGTAGCATTAAAACCCTGAGTTGGCACCACCTACTTGCCATCACATTTCACAATATCAAGACTCGACACTCTCATCAACTGAAATCCCCCCAAGTATATTTTTCAATCTAGTAACTCTCGTTTCGCAGAGACCTGTCCTACGTAGAGACACCCCCCCAGGAATTGTTGGAAATAATCGCAAAAAGTGAATTATACTATGTTAACACTACCTCCCATCCCAAGAGGTCAGGGTGATTCCATGGGGGTTGGGGCCACATAGGGCTTCAGGCATGCACCATTCGCCCATCTCTTTTTCATCTTTCCATCGAGCTGCGCAAGTTGTAATGTGCCCTCGCCACTAATATACACCACCCTGTAGGGTCCCTACCAATGCATTTTCAACTTCCTTGGGTGCTTTCCTAATTTACTATACTACATAAACACTAGATGCCCCTACATAAATTGCTTTTCTGGATGCCCCTACACTATCATGCCTTCTGCTGTCGCTTTGAAACAATTTGATGGTGCCCACAAAGAAATTCGTGTTCTTCTAACTGTATCAGCATATCAAACTTATCTTGCAATTATTATGTGTCTGATATCTGTGTGGCTATGGCCACCAATATACTTGGTATAAAATACTCAAGCGACATCACCACCTCCATACTAGATACCAAATTGAATGGTGTGTGCTTTGTCAGGTTTTGACAAGTAGTCCAATATGCCCATAAGACGGTAGGGATCCTCTCATCCCAATCATCTCGACTAACCAAGCACACCTAGGTAAATACGCATTCCAAGATCTTTTTGAATGTTTCAGTGATTCTGTTGGGTTGTTGGTGGTATGATGTGGTTTTATGGTGATGAATCATTAACTCTTTCACCAATGCAGCCACCACTCCCTCTATGAAATGCTAACCTTGGTAATTGGTGAGATTGCACGGACATCCAAACCTTTTCACTATATCCTAAAAAATGAACCGGTAAAAAGTCTCCATCGAGCAATCTTGGGTTGGCGTGGCCTCCGCCAAATGTGTTATATAATTGGTAGCCATGATGATATATCTCACCCCTGAATAGCATGTTGGTGGATTGAGAAAACCAATCAAATTCATTATCCAGTGTTGGAATGGCTCCCTGACCACAATGGGTTACAATAGCATTTCATCTCTCGCAAAGGGTTGTCCCACACATTGGCAAACATCAAAATTATTTTCATATTCTACCACATTGATAAATAAAGTCAGTGACATTAGTCTTGCACGAAGAACCTTCCATGCAGTAGCCTCACCTTTGTAGTATCCACCGCCTTGGCCATCATGTGCCTCACATAGTACTACTGGCTGCTCATGATCCATCATGCATCTCTATAGAATCATATATGTAGCCAACCTATAAAACTATTCGGCAGTTAACTAAGAATTAGTTGCATGCACGATCAAATATTATCGTTGTCACCGATCATAGTCCTTAGGTGTTGAACCTGTACTAAGGTACGTTAAGTGACTCGACCAAATGGGCGAGGAATGACACAATCTTAGCAAAGAAGTATGGAATGGCCTCTACACGAAAAAGAGTAGTTTCGGGTAGTTCATCAACTATCCTTGTTGTATCCCCATGTTGTAACTGAGAAAGATGATAAGGCCCGACATTCTTCTTTCCTGGCTTCAAAACCACTTCAAAAGAAAATGATTGAAACAACAACAGCTAATGGCAAATCCACCCTTCTAGGACTAGCTTGTTGACCAAATACTGAAATGTCGAGCGGTCCATGAAAAATGAAATGGATGACCTAGTAGGTAATGTCAAAACTTATAGAGCGCATAAACCATTGCCAATTCTTCATGTTCTATGGTGGTGTAATTCTGCTCAGCCCTATAGAATGTCCTGATTGCAAAGTACACCGAATAATCTAGTGTTTCTTCCCTTGGTTGCGCTAATACATTTCCCAGTGCTATGCCAAAGGAACCCACATGCACATGAAAAATCTTACTCCAATTCGAGAACACGAGGATAAGTGATGTAACCATCCTCTACTTCAATTCTGCAAACCTTGCTTCACAAGTTGCGAACCAAATAAGCGGTACTCCTGTTCTATGCAAATCTTCCATTAGTGTTGTCAGCTCTGCGTAGCCTTTTAGAAACAGTCTATAATACCTGGTATGCCCAAAAGTAGACCACAGTGTTGAAACTGTACTAGGTGTAGGCAAGTTGATAATTATTACAATCTTGACGGGATCCACAAATAACCCTTTATTACACACTATATGTCCTAGTAAAACACCGAATGAGATACAAAAGATGTACTTCTTTATGTTCAACAACAACTGCATCAGTCGACACCTATCCAGCATGAGTCACAACTTCATAACATAATTCTTAAGCAGGTTGTAGACCATCTAGTCATCCAAATATACTTCGATGAACTTGTGAACATATTCCTGGAATGCCACAACTCTCACCCTAGAAAACACTGCAGGGGCATTCTTTAGTCTGAAGGGCATTACATCATATGTGTACAACCCCCACTTCATGGTGATTGTAGTTGTCTTCTTATCTTTGTCAGCTATGTGATTTGATGATAACCTAAGAAACCATCGATGAATGAATACACCTCATTTTTGGTTACCTTTACCAAGCTCTTGTCACTAAAATGGGGTTGGGAAGGGGTCATGTATGCAAGCCTCATTGAGTTTACGGAAATCAAAACACACACTAATTCCAAACGTCTTTTTCCCCTGTATCACGATCAGACTGATCCAATCAGACTCATCGACTAGGAATATAAACCCTGCGTCCATAATTTGATCTATTTCCTATTTGAACTTCTCCTTGTAGTGTGGGTTCATCCTGAACGGTTTGTTTTATTTCTCAACTGTGCATCAGGCTTGAATTTTATCTTCATTTCACCAAGCTCACCCACAACACCTTTCATTTTAGTCAAACTCCACGAAAATAGATATGCGTATTCATGGAGAAGAGCTACAATCTCTGTGACTATGTACTCATCTCAATAATCCCCTATTACTACTAGCTTTGGCTCATCTTCAGTCACAATATTCCCCTGTTTCATCCACAACAACTCATGATAATACATCAGACCACTAACATCCCCTGTATCCTGGACTATGCAGTGACCTTCTATTTCCTAAAACCATATATGCCAAAGCTCCTTCAAGGAGTCGACCTTAGCGGGATCAAATTTCACATTGATGGGGTTAGCCTCTTTAGAGTTCCCCTTTGTGGAACCTACAACAAGGCATCGTGGGTGCTCAATCTGCGGGTAACACTGAATATGCTGAAGTACCCCTGCATACGATGTTTTCATCCCATAGATTTTGAAAGTAGTGTATAACCTTCCCCATTTTTGTAACCAATAATGCATCTGTTGTTGCATTTCTGCCTGCAGATATTAGTTCCCCGACAATGGCTCTAAGGTGTGCACAAATTGGTGCATCCATTGTTGGTGTGGAACAACCTGTTCCGTCCAGTTCTTTTCACAAATATTCATGTCCGAATGGGTCAAAGGTTCTACCAATGTGCAGAGACATGTCGGTAGGACTGGACTTGTATTTTGTTGGTGGGACCCTTAGGTCCAACAAAAAGTGAGTTTGGAGCACCTTTGGCGTAACTTCCAAGGAATGCAACACAGCCTTATGTGTAACCCACACTTGTGTGGGGTTCTTTACCAAAGAAATATCCAACACTGTCATTCTCTGTGCAAGCATGATCTAGTTGTCTACCCAGGCCACAAACTGCTACGCGTCAGTCACGCTGTCAAACTTCGATGGGTCTTTCACCTTTGTGCCAATCCACCTGCATACCTGTAGAAATGCGTACCACTAGGTGGACTGTTCATAGTCTCTATTTTGCCACCGATTCATGGAAGCTTCAGAGCCTATCACAAACGAGAAGATATTATGCCAACTTAGCTCGCCATCCACTATAGGCTTTATGTAATCCTCTTGGTGTCCCACGGTGAGGTTATGCAACTGATCTAGGGCACTCTCCTCTCAAACTTCCTTCACAAGTTCCACAAAGCACTTGCCTAATGTTGGGTCCAATGGTTGAATGAATCTATGGACTTATTTCTCGAATGACATCCACCTCTACTGAAAATTAAGGGTAGCATCGTTGTCAAAAGCCCAATCGATTCCCAGTAGTGCAGGATAGGATCCTTGTATTCTAAGATGTTGCTGACTTCAAAGTTAGCATATGTCATCACACCATCAATATCTTCCTCCATTTCTTTGTTCCAGCCTATCAATTGGAAAAATCCTCGACTAGTTTTCCAACCTCTCTGTATTGCTGAGGACACTAAGCTTTACCTTTCCATGAATTCCCAAAATTGATTAAGTAGGATATTCATGTCCAATCTCATATCAATCATGACCTTCCTGCACCTCATATCCTCCAATTAGAGCATAAAGTGAGAATTCTTTCCTTGACCATCGCTTTGTACCTTGTGCAACGATCGATCAATGGTCATGCCGAGTTGTCTCAGAACCAGAGCAAGTACTTTATTTATACTAGCCACAACTTTATAATTCTCTAACATCCACAGGAAGGTATTTAGCCATCCTTGGACCTCTTCCTCAATCGTCGGTGTCGAAAGGCTTTGGCATCTGCTTGACAGGAAAATTCTTGACTGCGGTCCCTCCATATCCTCTAGACCAACATCCTATGCATGAACAACATCCCTCATTACTTCCACTGCATTATATAGAAAATCTTTATGTTACATTAGTTCAAACATGGGTGCTTTTGGCAGAGCTCTGCAGATAGGACCTTGATCTGCTGCTCCCACATCTGCCCCTATCTTTGCTCCTCCCTATGTGATGATATTGAAGTTGGTGTAGGCCTATCCTAACTCAACGCCACTAAGGATTTACAGTTCAGAATTAACCATGTTCGCACCGTGTTTCCTTCTGTCCTATGCCTCCCACTTTTCTAGAAACTCTGGGCAATCCTTAGTGTGGGCGCCAGGTCTTTTGGTAGTGGCCACACTGTAGCTGATGCGGCTGCAGAAAATTTCATGCAATGTGCCCCACATCATTACAATTGTAACACCATGGTGGAGGATAATTCCCATAAATCCTCATCGCCCAATTCTCCTGATTCTTATTTTGGTTCTAATTCTTACCTGGTTCCTGCCTCCTGTTGAGTCCACCATGAATCAATTTTAAGACAATCTGTTAATGAGCATAGATAATGCACGGAAGTCCTCTTTATTGAGTGTTTTCCCAAAAGTTGTAATGTACTACCATCATAGTGCCACTATAGTTTAGCAATAACGGGCAATGATGTGGGTCATTTCCTGGATTCCTACATATATTAGTCCAACATCCTTTTTCCCTGGCATACTACCCACAAACGGTTTAGCAACTACCACAACATATCTCCAGGTCATCGGGCATTCATATGTGGTCTTCTATCTTGCACAACGTGTACCACACTGCCTCTCATGCGCTTGATTTTGCCTTGGGCAGCTCCTAAATATGATCAAACAGAGTAGTCAATTGATAGTTCATTTGCCTTGATTCTCTGGAATTTCTATTTCACAAACCTCAATATAGGGCTTAAAAGCTTCTCTTATGGTATGAAAATGGGTATTTGGAAGAGCCCTGAAAAGGGCCCGGGGTGAGATATTATATAAGTGAAAAGGGCCTGGGTAAAACTGAACTATAGCTAGCCCGGGCTTGGAAGAGAATAACGTTGGGTCCGAGGAGGGATGGAAGATGCGGGATAAGGCCTGGGAGGGGAAGGCCTGCCCTACTATTAATATGGTGAGGGTGGGATAGCTAGCGATAGTACTATTGATGTTGGTACGAACGTAGTGGATGGTGATATTGTTTGGTTGTATGGTTGATTGATTCCATCAGTTAGTAGAGATAGGTAAGGTTGCTTTCCCTATTGTTTCATTGTTTTAGGTGCGACACGAGATTGCGAATTATCTCACCTGCCAAGCCAAGCCTAAGAGCCATCTAATAGCTCTTCTCGCAAGCTACCTCACCTACTATTTCTATTCCATCGAACCCTAACTATTGGACGCTATATCCTCCTACTGCTATTTCCCGGGACTGAGACTTTCACTAAGACTAACCTACAAGCAAGCAAATTGACCTGCTTACCCACTGATTGAATGGCCTTTCAATCCACATGAATAAGATCTTCCCGTCGCCAATCGGTAAGAACCCTAATCCACCTGTTCTTAACCACCCAACCTCCAAACCGATTGGCAATGAAAAGAGGTCAGTAGCCACATCCTGGTTTGAAAGCCACTCTGTTGCCGCTAGGCATGGCTTTCGTGGCGCAACACCCAAAAGGTGTGGAGCCGATACCATCCTCTACCTATTTGGGAACATCGACCTCTGACGTTGCGTTCTGAATCTCAAACTTCCTCTTTCCTTAGAAGGCTTTCCTGTTACGGGACCATTCTGGAAGGCAGTTGGACTTGGAGTACGAGTGACTTTCTGGGCGTTCTGGTTTTCCGCTACTCTCCTACTTTGAAGGAAAGCGGCCGGCCGGGTGAACGGTGCAATCTTCCCTACCGCTATGGTGGAATTGAGCGAATACGAAGGGGCCTGGTCCTGAGTATGGTAGATATTGGTAGGGTAAAATAGAGCAATACTTTTCTTTCCAATATCATGTACCTTGGCCTCTCCCTGAACTGTGTCCGTTACCTTGGTGGCCGCAGCTGTCACTGTGTCCATGCGGATCCTGATCTTAAGGTCCTTTGTCTCAGGGGGGCGGGAGGCATTGTATAGGGATGGTGATCCTTATGTACTTTCTTTCCAATATCATGTACCTTGTCCTCTGCTTGAACTGTGTCTGTTACCTTGGTGGCCGCAGTTGTCACTGTGTCCGTGCGGGTCCTGATCTTAAGGTCCTTTGTGAGGGGAGATTGTATAGGGATGGTGATCCCTATGTGTTGCCCTGAGCATTGTAGTGGTTTCTGCCTAAAGGATGAGTGGAATGAGATGACTGCATGCTCGTGGCTATACTGAGGTAGACTAATCAACTTAGCAGGATCAGTGTGCATTTCATGCGATTCTCGGTCAGTCGAACCTTCTCTGCCTTTGGGACTACTGGTTGATAGAGTATCTGAGTTCCCTAGTGAAGTGAGGTGGATTCTCATTGAGAGAGGAGGTTTGCTTGGATGCTCGCCTATCATTCAGAGCCTCGAACCTATCGATTGGGCCCTGAGCTTGATGATTTGGTTTTATGGGAGCTTGGGTTTAGAGCGTTCGAAACTCGAGAGGGAAAACCCTCCCACTCTACTTCGGCTCCGAGGCTGATTAGAGCCGTTTTCCCGCCGAGCCGTTTTCCAAAACTCCATTGGCATACCAAGCGATTCCGTTGTGTCGGAATAGGGTTCCTGTTCATTTATATACGTAATTTCTGAAATCCTAGTGTCATGGCGATCTCCTTCATGATCCAAGCATGAATTACATATGTTATTATGGTTTAGAGAAGCCATACACAACAGGATGGATGTCAGAATGCGACTTTTTGAAAGCCTTTCCGGTGGGTTTTTTCGGTCAAAATCCTGCAGCAATTTATTGGAATCACAAGTTTGATAGCTAGTTTCTGCACAATCAAAGCGTCCCCGGGGTTTTTAGGGTGCTGAATCCAAATATACAGTTAAAAAAACATTTTAACTACAACAAATCAAGATTTAACCTCAATTTCTTCCGCCGGATTCCGTCACCGGAATCTCCAAAAAATCACATTATAAACAACTCCGTTTCTCACCCCACTCAAAAATATTTATATTAGCCACGATTAAAAATATAGTTGCCAAATATGAGTTGGAATTGATAGCCACACAGCCAAATTGCCTGATAGTTGCTGTACAAAATTCAAACAAGAAACAAAGAAAAGTTGCTTTGACTAAAAGCCGCAAGAGGAATCGATGCAGAGAGCAACGCGTCGAGTGCCGCTGCAAAGGTTTTTAGTGCAAGTTTCGCATGAAGATACAGGTTTAACGAATACCGTGTTGCCAAGGATACCAGCGCAGCGGAGTAATTTAAAGTTTGGAAAGTTTTAAGAAATTAAAGTCAAAGAGTTTGAAGAGACTTTAAAATAAGTGCAAATTGAAAACTAAATAGGAGAAATGTCATTTGCAGCTAGTTGGTGGAACCATGATAAAATTAGTCTGATATGCCTTGCGTTTAAAAAAAAGCAATTATTGATGGAGCGTTGATAGAAGATATCCAATGTTAAAAAATGTCAAGTGCTTTTGTAATGTGAATTTATTAAATGCATGTAAGAGTAAAAAGAAAGTTAGGTTTAACTTTGAGGGTTGGGTAGTTAAGATAATGGTTTGTTCTTAAAATTTAATAAAATAAAAATAAAATAAAAAAGTTAGATTTGTGTTTTTTTAATCTCTATATAGAGTAAATTGTTTATTCTGAAATTAATTAAGTTTGGAATTAAAAGTGATGGTAAAATTTAAAGGTAAGTGGATGTAATTATTTTAAGGGTTTTGGTTTGTTTGTTTGTTTTTTTTGTTTTTTTTTTTTAAATTGCAATTTTATATTACTCAATAAATATATGTCCAAAATACATTGTTCAATTTTTTCATATGAGGACACACCAAAACCAAGATTGAGTCTCTCTTCACAGGCACACAGAGTTGGTGAGCTAAGAAACTTAAACATCACATCCAAAACAATGACGAACCGAATAGCTAAGAAACTTAAACATCACATCCAAAACAATGACAAACCAAACCATGTAACCATAAATATAAAGAAACCAACCACGCTATGAAACATGCATGCAGGGCTGGTTTGGATAAGACTCAAAACATCACAACCATACCATAGGTGTTGAAGGCTATACATTCACAAAAATACAAATAACTATCCACCCAATGTAACAATCACACAGGTCTGTCTAAAGTGAAATCATTTACGACACAACCAAGACACTAAAAACTAATACCATACATCAAATAACCAACATAACATAAAACGACTTTGCACAAGCAACACCTCACTAACCTAAGACCAACCAACATGAACACCCACTAACGCTACCAATGCGTTGCAACTCTAATCATTCTTTGAGGAGGAAAATGTGGCTGACACATGAGCACTTGAACCTGAGGGCTCCATAAGATCTCCAGATTCACATGTTAAGTGACCCTCTACATGAGCCATTTGGGAATCAATCTTGTCTAAGAAAAACCTTTGGTTTCTAAGCATTCTTTTAATATCCTCCAGGGAGGAGAAGACTTATATTTCTCCACTTGCTTGTCTTTAAGAACCAATCCCATCAAAGTTTTCATTTGCCAGTGTAGAGCTATTGAATTCAAATATTGTTTCTTCCTGCCCTTGGTATGCCCAAGGTCAAGGACCCACTTCAAAATACCCTCAAGGAGCTTTGAATTAGAAGGGGATTGATGTTCAATCCCAACTTAAGTATCTAACACTAGGATATCCTTTCTTGTCTATGGCGGAACAACATTGAAGTAGGTGGTAGCCAAATGATGGGCGAAAACTCTGGCCATCTACTGCCCTAGAGAGGCATTGCCACCTCCTCCCCATCTGCAACACATTTGTTGTCTAGGAGGCATCGATCCAATAGAGGGTGAACACTTTGGGCATCCACTATAAATCCCCTCGGTGCTTTTACAAAATTGGGAGGTGGCAGGCATAACCCCCAACATCCCTGTCTCATCAATGTTAACACCCCCATCAATTAAGGATTTATAAAAGACTAGATTATTCACTTCAAACGTAAAAAGGACGGCTTCAATTAAAGAGTCAAGCAAAAAAGTATGTATGGTCATGAGATGTAAATGAACATGTGAGATGAGTTTGAAATTTTTTGAGTAGTATCATGGAGTAAGGGCCACATTGTGAGTTGGAGAAGCATATTTCATGCTTGTTGTACCTCATTTGAAATTATACATTGAGGTGCCTTGTAAAAGGGTGCATGTTCAGTTGTACCCAACACCCTAGAAAGTTTTGGCCTTATTAAAGTCTAGGAAGGGACAAGTTGTTTTTGTCTTGGTGTTTTGTAAACCTTGTCAAGTCAGGCCACACATGTAGTAATTATGTTGCATGTATTCTCTTATGCAGAGAGAAGATGTGACATCGAGTTATGAAATTAACCATTAGGGTAGGTACATGATCAAAATCTGGATTAGGGGCAAAAATTTGCTGAAAAATCAGAGTGCTAAAAATTGCTCAAAAACTAAACGATTGCGTCCGTCTCGATGATGCGATCCCAACCCAACTCATTTCACTCAAAACGGAGCTCGTATGAGAAAGATATAGACTTTTGTCTGCTTTGTAAAACATGCAAAATTTTGGGTACATGGCTGATTGGGATGCTGACTAGGCATCCATACAACTCAGTCAGCAAAAAGAATATTCCAAGGAATATTCCTAAAATATTCTAACAGGTGGCTCAATATGATTGTGACAAGTGTCAGCATGTTATTGGTCAAAGGCATTTGAGGTGGACCAATGAGAGGTTGACAAGTGGCAAGCTCGAAGGCCACCACGTTCCCTCTTAAAGGTCGTGTAAAATGTTTTGGCAAGTTGGCGGAGTCGAACCCACAACCTTGCCCACACAAGCCCCACGCTTTACCACTATGCCGCCACCATTTGACTTAACCATAAACATTTTCGTTAATATTTAAATGTTAATGTTGACGAGTTTGGAGGTAAGGGGTCAACCCAAGGGGACTAGCCCTGGTTCCATGGGCGCCATACGACCTAATGATGAACGCGGAGGGTGCTAGCCAATAGTTAGCGGCGGTTTTACCATGCCCAATAAATTCGGCGCTGCTCCAATTTTGGCGGGGTTAACTAGAGTTCTCCTTGGGAAAACTGAAGAGGTCGTAACTTTTGCTAAATTCGACCAAGTTTGGCTCAGAAAGAGTCATTCCTAGATAATTTGAATGATTTGAACGCAATGTAATAGGTTGTAGAGACAAAAAAGCACTTATGTACGTGATTTTTCTACATTGAAGTTTAAGGAAGCCTAGGGCCACTGGGAGAGGAGGTTAAGCCTAGATCAACTGAAGTCCAATTGCAGAGGTTGGATAGTTATTTTTGGGGTTTTTGGGTCTTCTGAATCCAATGGAGCAGGTTGCAAAGGCATTGGAGCACTGCAGGTGCATGTAATAATAGAATTGACCATTAATCCAAAGAGGGTCTAGCCATTGAAGCAGGTCCAAGGAGATGTAGCCCAGGATGGGTGAACTCCTTTATCAGCTTTGTGTTATGAGTTGTTGTGTTTTAATTCTCTGCAATTTACTTGTTGTATATGTATTTTAAACAGCTAATTAACCTCATAAATTTCTCATAAAAGACACTCAACACTTGACACATAATTCCTCACATTTCAGTTAATTTGAGATGATCCTAAACACATTTATTTTTAATATCGATGAGGGAGCTTGCATAGCATTAAAAACTTTTCCCAACATTTAGATCAAGTTGGTATTAGAGCACTTGTTAGCTCATTTTAACCCTGAGATGGTTTGCCAAGGTTAGCTAGAAAATTAGCTATTGGTTTTGTATTTGTGCAAGGAGAATTTAACTGTGTACAAGTTTATATGTGTAAGCTGAAGAAGGGAGATGGTATGAGATGCTTCTTTGATGAGAAACTTTTGCAAGCTTTGTGAAGCTTTTTGATGCATTACGAATGTGATGGTAGCTTCAACAAGTGATGTTTCTAATCCATCTTCCTTAGCAAGACTTTGATTTAGAGATGTTACAAGAGCTTATCATCATGAGAGATATGGTGCAAGAGATGAATGAAGATAGAAAGAAGAACACTATACTTCAAGAGGAGTTGATGGTGATGAAGGAGGAGAAGTAAGAGCTTCTTGAAAATATGTGTGAGATGGAGATTCAACTCCATGATGGCAATGAAACCCTAGCCAAGTATGTGCATGAAAATGAGGTATGAAATTCAAGTTTATCTTCAATTTCCTCTCAAAATAAATGTTTTGGTGTTTTTGAAAGACACGCTAGAGGAATAGGGTCAAAATTATTGATGAAGATGGGTTATGAAGGTAAAGGGTTAGTCAAACATGCACAAGGCATAGTTGAGCCAATTGTTGTTGAGGAAAGGCCTATGTATTTGGGTCTTAGTTATGGACAACATGATGGAGAATGCTCCAAAGCCAAGGAGGCACATGAAGGTGTTCCAAGAAGGAATTTCATTACATGTTCATTACCTCAAGCTTGTGAAGTTTGTGTTCATCAGGAATGCAAAAAGTTTATACCCAAAAAGTTTGTGTTCATGAGTGATTGACTTGTGTTGGTTGATTTCTTTGTTAACATGTATGTTGTCAACTTGAGAATGTTGATCATTTGCACATGCATGAGTGTCGGCTTGTGTGGTCAATTGATTGTTACATATATGTTATATCGACTTGGAAGAGTTCATTTTGTCTCCAAAGATGAAAGGGAGATGTGACGAATTGTTTCATGAGAATGTGGAATTCTTGTTGAGCATTAATAAGTTGTTATAGATGCTTTTGCTTGAGTTGAAAGTCAGTTGTTTGAAGAAACATGTTTTTCGACTTGTGTTTAGTCGATGGTTTATACACCAAGATGTAAGAGTACATGGCGATGTTCACATGATGTGACATTTGTTGCTTTGAAGAAGCAAAGGAAGAGGTCATCAAGTTATATTCTTGCATGAATGTTTTTCAAGGTTAATGGTGTTTCTTGTGACAAGATGTCGTAGGATTTTGGAAGGTCCACACTTGAGCAAGAGACTCATTATTAGCCTTCATTATTAAATCATGACATGAGCAGCATGTTAATACTGGAGGATGATGGAATCAAGAAGCGAAATTGAAAAAAAAAATGCCAAAAAAATTTGCAGCCATTGTAGACCATTTCATGTGTTGACGCCAAGAAGCGAAAGAGATGGCAAATGCATTCTTCCAGATGTGGAATTTGGAACTGTGGAAGTAAAAGACTGGTTATTTATTTTCTTGTTATTACTGATTTTGGAACTCATTGTTGTAGTTCACTCAGATGGGCTTAACTTGGAAAAGTGATTTCCAAGGAGAAGCTTGCATCGAATGCATGTGTTGCAAAGGAGGAAAATGATTCCCAATAGGAAGGCCATTAGTCAGCTTTCCAAGCACTGAGGGATCGATTTGGTACAACAGGGTGTTTAATCAGCAAGCAACCAACAAATATTGGATTGGGTCAACAACAAAAGGAGAACATTGGTTGAAGTACCAAGCCATTTGCAAGGCAAGGCATGTCAATGAACCCAAGTTGTTTTCATGGAGATTTTTCCAAGTAGAATCAATTGATAGAACTTGGGAAGGAGAAGAGTATTCAACTCTTATCAGATAACCAACTTTTGTGGGTCTAAAATCCTGTCAGTGGGAAAGAGTGATCAGAATCTGGATTAGGGGAAATTTTTTTCTTAAAAATAAAAGTGCTCAGAATTGTTCAAAAACTAAATGACCGCGTCCATCTCGGTGATACAATCCCAACGCAACTCATTTCACTCAAAACAAAGCTCGTATGAGAAAATAGAGACTTTTGTCCGCTTTGCCAAACATACCAAATTTTGGGTACAAGGCTGACTGGGATGTTGACTAGGCATCCGTATAGCCCGGTCAACAAAAATAATATTTCAAGGAATATTCCTTGGAATATTTCTAGAATATTCTGACAGGTGGCTCAACCGGATTATGACAAGTTTCGTCATGTTATTGGTCAAAGGCATTCGAGGTGGACCAATGAGAGGTTGACATGTGACAAGCCCAGAGGCTGCCACACGCCCTCTCAAAGGTTGTGTAAAATGTTTTGGCAGGTCAGCGAAGTCAAACCCACGACCTCACCCACACAAGCCCCACACTTTACCACTATGCCACCGCCATTTGACTTAACCATAAACATTTTCGTTAATATTTAAATGTTAATGTTGACGAGTTTGGAGGTAAGGGGCCAGCCCAAGGGGACCAGCCCCGGTTCCATGGGTTCCATACAACCTAATGCTGCACATGGAAGGTGCTAGCCAGTAGTTAGCGGCGGTTTTAGCAGGCCAGATAAATCAGGCGTTGCTCCAATTTTGGCGGGGTTAACTGGAGTTTCTCCAGATTTTGTGGAGTTTTCCTAAGGAAAACTGAAGAGACCATAACTTTTGCTAAATTCAACCAATTTTGGCTCAAAAAGAGTCATTTCTAGATGATTTGGATTCTCTGAACACAATGGAATAGGTTGTAGAAGCAGAGATGCACTTATGTACGTGGTTTTTCTACGTTTAATTTTAAGGAAGCCTAGGGCCACCAGGAGAGGAGGTCAAGCCTAGATCAACTGAAGACCAATTACAGAGCTTGGATAGTTATTTTTGGGGTTTTTGGGTCTTATGAATTCAATGGAGCAGGTTTCAAAGCCACTGGAGCACTACAAGTGCATGTAATCAGAGAATTGATCATTAATCCAAGGAGGGCCTAGCCATTGAAGTAGGTCCAAGGAGATGTAGCCCAGGGGGGGTGAACTCCTTTATCAACTTTATGTTATGAGTCGTTGTGTTTTACTTCTCTGCAATTTACTTGTTGTATATGTATTTTAAATAGATAATTAACCTCATAAATTTCTCATAAAAGGCACTCAACAATTGACACATAATTCCTCACATTTTGTTTAATTTGAGACGATCCTAAACACATTTATTTGTAATATTGATGAGGGAGCTTGCATAGCATTAACGAGTTTGCTCAACATTCAGATCAGTACAAGGGTGTTAAGGTTACTCGTACGCGAGCTTGATGTGAGATCAAAGAAGTTGAGTCTTTGATTAAGGGGGGAACACAAGGTAGATTAATCTCAGAAGCTTGAGATAATCTCAAAAGGTGAGGACCAAATTATAATGAAGAGAGAGTTTAAGTTGATGAATCATGTAATGAAAAATATTTCTAGAAACTAGTGAGTAGAATAGATATTACTCATGTATTTACGCAGATGGATTCATTTTTATATAAACATTAATAATTAATTGTTTGTAAGAAGTATCAAAGTACAAGGACAAATATAATGACTCCATGATATACGAAGGATGCAACAACAAAGGACAAACACATGCAACAACAAACATAATGAGAGGCTTTAGAGTCCAGTGTGGGGAGATGTGTAGGCCTTAGATGTAATGTAAGAAAGATTGCACTCAACTTTTTTTAGTATTTTATTTTAATTTAATTTTATATTATTTTTAAAAGTAAATCTAAAAGCAAAATGTAGTGGTGTAATCATACTTAAATTTAATTAATAAGCACATAAAAACTTAAAACTTGCAATAAACTTACAATATAACAAGATTCTTAACTATGAATATTCACCCTCATTTTACTATGGATATCATTAGCTTGTAAATAAGTTTTTTTACAATACCATGGATTATCAATATACCTAAAAAGCATAACTCATTTCAAAATCAAATTGTTTTATAAATATTTATTTTAGACGATGAAATTTAGGTAGAATTTTTTCAAGAAATGTAATTCTTGTGTTTGAATCCTTTTTTTAATTGTGGAAATGGATTTAGCACCATTAAGGACCCTTGGGGCATATAAAATCTTGAAACTTGACACTTATAACCAGGATTTCCAAAAATTTCTATTCCATTATTTTTTGGGTGAACTTGTGGCCTCGTTAGACTACGAATTTTTAAATTAAATCAAAAAGAAAAAAATTATGGAGGAGATATTGTAATGTCGGTAAACATTTTGACTCAAAATAAAATAAAATAATAATAAAAATTGTAATTAATCAAACACTTTGACTGGTCATTTACATTAAATCTAATAAAATAAAATAAAATTAATAATTATTTTAATGTATAATTATTTTGAATAGATATTAAAATTGCTAGATTTATTTACTTTGGATCTACCAAGCTTCTGAGAGATAATAATTCATGGCATAATAAGAGCATTTGATCCCTCGAGAGGCTTAGTAGATTCTTAAATTACTGAATCTAGATTATTTATTTAATTCTATTTAAAAACTTGTTTAATTTTAAATTTTACTATATTAAAAATCAAACTAGAAACATTTAGATTTCCTTATATAATTTATATATATTATAATATATATCTATATATTATCCTATATTATTTTTTTTTTTTATTCACTTATTGTTCAATATTTATTTAACAGCTTATGTTTAATGCTTTTGGATTTTATATTTGATTAGGAGTTGTCTATAATGCGCTTTTTGGAGATTCGGTGAGGGAATCCGGCGAAGAAATTGGGGTTAAATCTGATTTGTTGTAGTTAAAATGGTTTTTTAACTGCATATTTGGATTCAGCCTGAAAACCCCTGGGCGCTTTGATTGTGCAGGAACTAGCTATCAAATTGCATTCCAATAAATTTGCTGCCGCATTTGACGGAAAAACCACGGAAAGGTTTCAAAGTCGCATTATAGAAACTACTTTAGATTAACTTAAGGGAACGCATTGCACTTTATTAAAATAGTGAGCCCAATTAAAAGTAGTTACAACTTAGACATTACATGTATCGTAGGATATAGCTATGAGGTTGTGGTTTAATGACTTTATGTGGTGGTTTGGTCCCATAAATCTCGAGGTTTAGCTGTGAGCAAGGCTATGTATTTTTTTTTTTTATTCCTCAATATATAATAAAATATATATTGCAATCAATGCATTGCAAAACATTTTTTTCGAGATAATTGATATAAAAGGAGGCATTGTTACATCACTATATTCTAGCATATAGTAATATCAATGTATCATTGTTCGAGGTTCATCGATGGCCAAACATTCTCTTTTTATTGATATTTTATTAGCCTCATCAAGGTTGATATGTTCGTTTTTTGGGAATAATTTCTACATTAAAGATAACCGGCTCACTTAAACATGGGTGGGTTTTTCGTAGATGTAGCTAGTATCTCCGGTACATTAAACGACACAAAAAAATATACATAATTGACATTGAAATATATCATTTATGATTCACATTCTACACATTAAAATGTTAATAAATGTCCTAATCATATTTGAAAGTAGAAAACAAATATCTATAGGACTCTCTTTTCTATATATAAAAAATTATTTTTGTTATATATATATAGTTGACATTGAAATATTTTATTTATGATTCACATTCTATACATTAAGATATTAATGTATGCCACAAACATATTTGGAAGTAGAAAACATCTATCCATAAAACTCCTTTTCATTATATATATATGTGTGTGTGTGTGTGTGTTATTAATATTTAAATTGTTACATGTAAATCCTATATTAAAAAATGAATGAACTATAAATCTCCTTAAGGAACTCATCAATAGAACAAAAGTTACACGCAACAAATGTACTTGGGGTCCATTATTGAACAATAATTGTTGATCAAATTTACTGAGGTTGTCGTTCAAATGAAAACAACATCTCCAATTATTCCACAAAGCTCTAACGTCCTTGTGGGCATATAAATCACTGGCAATAATGACAATATTAACCAACTCCTTCATTACATTGGGTTGGACACAAAAGTCGTAGAGGAAATTCATCGGAGTTTTCCAAGAGAGACACCATTCGAAATTGCTGAGACCGAGATTGTGACAAGTGATGGAGTGACACATTGGGAATTATTTTTGTCTGGCGTTTTGTCTCTCGGGAGTTTCAAAGGATGCATACCAACGAAAGCTCTGAGATCTGAGATTTGAGAATGTGAGGTGACAGGAATCCGTGCATGTAAGTTGATGGGAGATGAATCTCCATCTCAAATATTTCTATCTGAAAGATTGGGAAGGAGGCCTTTCGCGCTTGGAGTTCAAATCAATGAGAGCCAAGATTTAATATGGTGGTCATGAGGGTTAGGTTACATGGGGCCCACTTCTTTGTCTTGGTGTTAAAGTGGAGTAGTTCCAGGGCAAATGTTTATAAGGTTAATTCAAAGCTAGTTTTAGGAAAGGGCTCTCCCCTAGTGCCCATCATTTAAAGCTTGGCTTCGGTGGCTATTATTACAAGGAGTGCTTGGATTCGGTGGTTTTGGGCAATGCCTGCATTAATGGAATTGGGGTTTAATGGCTTACTGCCATTGTTGCACACTAAAACATATAAATTGGGGGCCATGACATATAGGTCCCCGGATGGAAGCTTATCAGTTGGGAGCTCTTCATAGTTGACTAGAATATTCTTAGATTATTTGACTCCTCTTCTTTTGTTAAAGAATTAAAAAATTTGAAATTTGAACCTGATGATACTCTTGTTAGTTTTGATGTGGTTTCCCTATACACTTGCATCCCCATTAAAGAAGCCCTAGATGTCATCTTTCACCTTACTGATCCCGACACGACCAAGTTAGTTGAGATTTGCCTCACTTCCACTTTTTTCTGTTTTGAAGGTGTGTTCTATGATCAAACTTGTGGGGCTGCCATGGGTTCCCCTTGTCCCCTATCGTTGCTAACTTGTTCGTGGAAGATTTTGAATCCAAGGCTTTATCCTCAACTCTATTTAAACCTAAACTTTGGAGAAGATTTGTTGATGACACTTGCACCATTTGGTAGCACGGGCTTGAAAAATTAGATCTCTTCTTCCAACATCTCAATAATTAGTCTAAATCCATCAAGTTTACGATGGAGTGTGAGGTTAATGGTTGCCTTCCTTTTCTCGATGTCCTCATTTCTAGGAAATCGGATGGATCTTTCTCCCATGAGGTATATTGAAAGAAAAATCACACTGAGCAGTATCTTCATGCAAGTTCCCATCATTTCCTTGCGTAGAAGGTAGGTGTTCTCAGCACATTAGCCACTCGTGCTTTGAGGATTTCTGATGAAGACCACTTTTCCAAAGAAAAGTCCCACCTCCTTAATGTGTTCGTCCAGAATGGCTATAGTAGGCAGGAGGGTATCAAAGCCTTCCTCAAAGCGAGCAAAGGTCCCAAGATCAAGAAAGAACGCATCGACCACAATTCGGGAGTCCACATCCCCTTCATCCAAGGGACAACTGACAAGATCGCGAGAATCATGAAGAATCATAATATTTCCTCGACCTTTAGACCCCTCACCACCATTAGGAGTTCCCTCAAGTCTGTTAAAGGCCAAGTAAACCTCATGGATATGAAAGGTGTTTATATCATCCCTTGTTCCTGTGGAACCTCTTACATAGGTGAAACTGGTCATTCTATAAACCAGAGGATTAAGGAACACGCTGCTGATATTAAACACGGGAGGACCAAATCCTCAGCTTTAGCCAAGCATGCAGAGAAGACCAAGCATCTTATATGCATTGAGGAGGCTAGAGTTATCGCTAAGATTCTCCATTTTCATCATCGGAAGTTTAAGGAAGCCATTGAAATTGAGAAGTCCTCTAGTAATATTAATAGGGACGACGACTAAAAAATTAATAACTATTGGATTCTTGCCCCTCTTCTTAAATTTCTCTGTTTTTTATTATTAATATATAAATAATAATTGTTAACTCTCTGCTAGAAATTATTCTTACATTATAAATAATTTTTTTGGTAATTTTAATAAAAATATTAATAACTCTAATTATAATTTTTATACATAATGATTTATATAAATTGTTTAAACAATTTAACATTATTTTTATTAATATGAATAGGTGCTTTCTATATAT